>JARVGW010000086.1:15454835-15471655 GCA_031762495.1 Anablepsoides rubrolineatus | reverse complement strand
TGAACATTGAAATACTCAAAACAATGCCTCTGCAGCATCTAAAAATGTAAAAATAAGCTCAGGCGAACCTTTATAATGGTAGGACTTATATTTAGGTTATTAGGAATTATATTTAGGTTAATAGACCTTAAATAAGCTATTATTTGAATGCAAACTATTCATGTGAACCGTAGAACATTTAGTAATACCACTATACTGCAAAAGTATATTAACAATCAACAAATTATTATGTATCTGTTAAATATTAAATTAGTTTTGCTGTTATCTTTTAACCTTATGCTAGAGTCAATGTAAATGAAATAAAGGCATTATTGAGGTGTATAACACTGATCATTATTCTTTATTACACTAGCAATGGTTAACTACTCCAGCATTTTGAATGGTGTCTGGACTGTACCTTTTTTATAAGTACAGATGAGACAAAAAATAACTGTTTTTGATTAATTGTGAAAAAAATAAACAACCTATTATTTCTTGGTTATGTTATGTAAAAGAATATATTTTTTCAGTGTGTTTTTAGTGTCTAACTTTTGTGTGGAAATGGGAGAAGCAAAAAAACTGTCTCAACTGTACTCAGTCTACCCTACACAGCCCCACAGAGGAAGTTATAATATTTTACTGAGTGAGATGATAAATAATCTTTGTAATACAGGTAACAAAGTGTCTGTAATCCTGCCTGATGGTTGTTTGCTCGCTCCTTTCCACAGAGGAAGCACACCAAGCAGGCATGGGCCTTCTGATCCACTGCCAGGCAGGCGTGTCGCGTTCGGCCACCATCGTGATCGCCTACCTGATGAAGCACAGCTGGATGACCATGACGGACGCCTACAAGTTTGTCAAAACCAAGCGGCCCATCATCTCCCCGAACCTCAACTTCATGGGCCAGCTGCTGGAGTTCGAGGAGGACCTCAACAACGGAATAACGCCACGAATCCTCACGCCAAAGCTGATCGGTCTGGAAACTGTTGTCTAAATGAACCACTTGACATCCTCCCCCCCTGTCCCCCCACCACAACAGACACTGGCTGCTTTACGAGCCCGTTTGAGCCAAACAGAGAGTCAGGATATTTGTTTTTGGACTCTCTTCGTCCTCATCTTGGACTTCCTTCAGATTCCTCTCTCGAGGTCAGCTGTGAAAGTCAGGGGCCTTACAGTCCCGGAGGAGAAGACGAGTCAGGTGGAGAACAAAGTGTGTGTGCGTGTGTGTGTGTGTGTGGAAGGGGGGGGTCAAGCTTTCTATTTGCGACCTCAGAGCAGCAAAGCGGGACGAAAAATCGATGGCAGAAATGATATTTTTTCATGCTTGGGGAAGTTGCTTTGAAAAGAGACTCTTAAAGTTCACACTGTGGCACATTTGATGTTTGCAGACTCAGGCAGGGTTGGCCAAAGTGGTGCCTGTCTAAAAAACAACAACAAAAAAAAACAAAACATAAAAGACTTGTTTGGTGTGTTAATCTTGTTCTATTTTTATACAGGGATTCAAGGGGATGACCATGACGAGCCCTCAGCGGCTTACTGTGCAATAATTTCAGTGGAATGCAACTGATCTTATATGTGTATATATCGGTGATGATTAAAAAAAACATTTGCAGCTGTTAGCTGAAGAACCATTTTAATGTAATTACTGTCATTTAGCTCTATGTTTATGGTGCAAACAGTCATGCTGTAATATTTGACGCTGATCTGTGTGAGAATCAGAAAAAAAAAGGGTTTTACTTTTAAGTGCAGCTTATTGACATTTGTTTTTCTTCACATTTGGTTCGTTCACGTCAGTGTCTTGGTTCGGCCATTCCTGCATCTATGTGTATTTTTAGCAATACACACATTACCAGACAGCCATAAGAGCTCTCTTTATGCATGGCTGCTGGCAGAGGGGAAGGACACTGACAAGGAAATGGGTGAATATTGTAAAACAGGGCTACTGGTGATGTTTAATGTAACACAAGGGAGGATTTTCACTGCCTGCTTCTGTCGCTTCTTGTTTGTTTTTGCTCCACTTCATCCATTAGCCAGCTCTGTTGCGCTGTGCTGTGTCCATGTTCACTTACATCTGGTGTTCTTTTGGCAATGCCCTACTTTCTAAGCAATTATTTAACCAGTCTCATGGTAGCAGAGTTGAGATTTTCTACTCCAAACACACATTTACGTCCTCTTGTTGGTTACAGTTTAGCGTGACAGCAGTGGTACACTCCAGCACTCGACCGTTGTCCGATTTCTTCACAACTCCCCGCCGCTGAGCCCCGTGTTACAGCTAAGTGAGCTCTTCTGCCTTTCATAAAGTGGGCAATCACTGCTGTCACCTGCTGCTTCAGTGCCTCAATCAATGCCTTAATTCATGTGTCACAACAGCATCATACAAGTACACTGTCACACCAAGGTCCATTACCTATCGGAGAAGAAAATCCCCCGTAAGTTTAGGAAATAACTGAATCTGTGAGCCGTATTTAAAGTATAGAACAACACAGATGTCACTAATTCATTTGAAAAGAATCTAATCCCAACAGTGAAATGTAATTTAATCCAGCACTAAATAGTGCTTTAAATAAGCACACGAACACCTTCCACCCATTTCACAACAAACATATGTAGATATTATAAAGACAGCTGCTAACATAAAGAAATAAAATATTTTTTAAAGACTATTCTTGCTAAAGTCCAAATGTAGGATTTTTTGGTAGTTGAATCTTAAAAATATAGCATCTAAGCTGTTAATGTAACCTTGCATCAAATATAATTCCTTGAAGGAAAGCGTGTCACCCGCCGCCTCACATGACACGGTTACTGCTCAGAGTACGTGTCGGGGATGACTCTCCTCCAATCTGAGCTCCATATCTGCAAAAACAACAGAATTACGGCCAGTTTTCTGTCCGCTAAGGTTGATCAGTTGTGGCGGCCATCTTGAATTTGGTCGACTCAAACCGCTGATGAACATCCAAGGATTGCCAAGTCACAGTTCCATCTAAGTCCATCCAGTGGTTCATGAGATATTTGAGACAGAAATGAACAGAATTACAGCAGGGGTAGTTAGAAACTTAGGATATGATCTTTATTATGATCAATAAATTGCTTTTAAAAAGCTGAAGTAGAAGACAGTTTTGGAAAACACCCACATTATCTGGCAACCCTGTTACTTTTACTAGATTTGCAGCCAGAGCTGAGCATGTTTTAATCACAGCTCGACAAATTGTGATAACACTTTTTAAATGATCAGTTTCAAATATTTAGGTTTTAAATTCTCAAAGCTGATGCTCAAATCTGAGGTTCTTGTTTAAACAAAGGACTAGTTGGGTTCCAGTGCATTCGCTTGAAGAATAATTATTGGTGCTCAGATTCTACATTAAACAAATGTTACATTTAGTCATGCAGAAGGTGTTGAAGTGTAAAATATTTGACAAATATTGCGTAAAGTCTGAAAGTTTAAACGCTTTTAAGGTTTGTGTTGTGGTCTAAAAACTTAAAGTTAAACAGTTAGGCTCCCAAATGACACGTTTTTCAGCTAAAGGAGTTTGATTGGTCTGTTTTAAGCATACAGTCCAAACACACAGTTCAGTATTTTACAGTTTTGCCTGAACTGACTTGATGCAGCCTTTTTCACACATGATCCCAACACTTTCTGTTCGTTCTGCTCAGCTCTCCGTTGTGTAAGACATAAAACGAAGCACAGGGCTAACAATAACTTTGTCAAGATGCCAAAACCATCATCTGTTTTGCAATATACCCTCTGCAAGTCATATCTTTAAAAAATGAACCTAAAAGTTAAAAAAAATATTAATTATAAAGTAACCATCTGTTTCTGTCTGTGGGATAAAAGAGAATGCAAGTACATACAGTACACAACGTGTGCTCAGGAAGGCTTCACAATGCAGACATTTGCAACAAAAACAGAAAAGTGAAAACTCGTGCTATGCAAACTGAAATTGTAACATTTGTCATAAAATAGTTTTGTGGGGTCTCTCTGACTCGTTCAAGGGCAGGCGACTGGGCTGACAAATACCACGGTTTCACGGTATTAAAACAAAAAAGAATGAATATGCATCACGTGATTTATTTGTTTTTACGTAATAACAAAGATGCAGATACTTTTGCTGTCGATACAAAGAAAAGCTTTGTTTTTAAAAGGCATTTAATGATTAGGAAGAGAAACATTTTGTTGTTTTGACGCCGTGACTTTTTATCTTGAAGCCTGTGATTGGTACAAGCAACACTTTTGAATCCTTAAATAGAGTAAAAATAAATAAATGAAGTTTATTTTTTCAGTTGCTGTCATCACTGCTGTCTCCTGGTGCTTCATGATATATCTGAATATGCTTCAAACAGTATCAAATAACCATTTATTGGACATTTGCAGCTTGTGCTTTTTTTTTTCTTCATTTTAGAGATTTGCAGATAAAATTAATCTATCTGAGCCATTTCTAATTAGTATTAATAACAAAATACATTTTGATTCAAGCTGCTGGTTCCTGCAAACTAAGCAGCACAGGACTTTTTTTCTTCTTTTCTTTTTAAAACAATATCTATTCTAATGTAAGTTTCCTGTGTAGCCGGAGACAAAGCATGCTGTGTGCTCCTGCTCTGAGAGGGACACTGGCAGTGGTCATGGTGCTGTCCGTCTTTCTTACACTGCTCTTTCTGCAGAGGTCATATCCTGACTTTAAAACAAAACAAAAAAAAAAGGGATCTGATCTTGTTTATTTTAAAAACAGTTCTGAATAAGAAGGGTTTTAAAAAGCTGTCATGTTAGATGTGCACTCTTTACGACTTGGAGTCTCTGCTTTGGGCTCCGGAGACTCCTGTTAAAATGAAATTAGAACAAAAAGAAGAAAACGAGTCGGGCTTTTGCCTCTTACAAGTCTCTGTATATTTCTTTGTGTCTGTAGTCAACAGTCAAGTATTTACAGTATATAAATATATATATATTTTCTTTGTATGCATATATTCATTACTATTTTTGCACTGACCTACTGAGAGATGGATTTATTTTTTTCTTTTTTCCACAAAAGGGTGCTACTATACCGGAGGCCTTCTCCCACACCTTTTGCATGACTTTGCTCAAAACTCCTCTACTGGTCTGTCATCTCTCCTTCTCCTCTCCAGTACTTTATGAACTGTTGCAACTGAAGCACTGTAATTTTGTAATCCCTACTTGTGAGCTTTGAAATAAAGAAGGGAGGCTTTGAGTTTGCTTTTGGTGTCCTGGAAGCCTTTTTTTAAAATAATATTTATGTGACCCATCATATCGAAATGAGGAATGAGCTAATTACATTTTTAGATTCCTGGCTTTAAAAGCTACATTTTGGTACCTGGATCATTCTGATATCATAATCCATATATATGACTTAATTTGTCTTGTTGGTTATAATAATACATTACTGTTTGGTCTAAATCCTAATTTTATATACATTTATTCAGTAATTTTTGATGTCAATATAAAGAGGAAACTTCAAATATTCATATATTAAGATTTCCCAGTTGCAAAGAAACAAAAACATTACTAACTCACAGGGAAAAATTCAAAATTTTAAGCCGTTTTTCCTTAAAAATAGTTTTTTTGTTGCTACTGCTCAAAAAAATGCTTCAAAAATCTTTTAGAACTATATTTCAGACTGTTCATTCAAATTATACGTTGATAAGGCATTTATTCATTACATTTTTGCAAATGTTTAAATCAAAACCCTATATCTGCCCATTTCTCCACATCCCACTTTTGGACTTCATCCTCGTTTCGGTGACGGGTCACATATATAAAGTAATCACAAGAGTATTTCTTTAGTTTTTATGGGAAAATATTAAAATTTTAAAAATGAATATAAACCAACTGCAACCAGCAACAAATATTATAAAATCTCTTTATTGGGAGACTTGATCACAACAAAACAACCACCTCTGTGTGTGTGTGTGTGTGTGTGTGTGTGTGTGTGTTTAGGAGGCAGCCTCGCCTCCTGACATTTGAGCATCCAGAGTACACATCCAAAGTTGTTAATTATCTGCACTTGCCTCCATTCAGCCATGTGTCACATAGCCTCACCAGCTCCGCGACTATATTTACTCCACCTCTGCAGACGTCTGCTGCCTCCCGGCCGGTGGTGGGGATGTGTGTTTATGGGGGTGGGGTGGGGCATCCTGAGGGTCAAGATCTCTCCATAGGAACAAAGTCAAAAATAGTTTTTAGCGTTGTTTCTAATTACGAGTGATGAGTGGCCCACCGCCTCATTAATCCTTCCCTATCAGCACTTGGGCAGGCTGGCAGGACCAGAATAGCTCCTGATCTTTGTGCTGCTGCACACTGCTCTCCAGCCGGGGCTGCATGGACATATTAGGGGGAAAAAAAGAAGGGGAGGGGGGGTCTGATAGGAGGACCTTTTTCTACACACACATATTCAAAAATGAGTTTGCCTCTCAATCAGAAGAGATAGGATCTTTAAACCTGGTGAACGATGGTCACCATCAAAGCAAGTTTCCTATTTTTCATAACAATTTCATAAAAATTTTTTTGTTTTAGCCTATTGATACAAAAACAGTATAAAAAAGAAAGCAAGCTAAAGAATTTTCTTTTTTAATATTATTGAATAGGATTATTAAAGCTTTTAAATAAAGCATGCAAAATAAACACCAAAGTGCTTGTTTCAGTGGATATTAGTGTGTTAGGAGTTTTAGTAGTTATATGTTAGAATAGAATAGAATATAATAGAATAGAATAGAATGCCTTTATTGACATTACACATTATACATAACGAGATTAGAGCCATTCCCACAGCGGTGCAAAATACACATTAATAGAAACAGAAAATAATAAAAGAATAAGAGAATAAAATGTGCTAAAATTTATGCCCATATACAGCTGTATGTATACAACAACAAAAATAAATAAAAATAAAAAAGCACAATGAGAGTCAACTGTAAATGTAACACTAATGTAGAAGAAAGGTAAAACATCATTATTGCACGTTGTTTAATTATTGCACATTATGGATATTGAGGTATATGGATTATGCTGGTATTGCAGGTGATCATTAACAAAATAAAAGTGACATGTGTCCCTCAGTATATGTATTCCTCAGTAAGTAAGCTTCTAGCACCAGATTAGATTTTTTTTGGCTTTTTTTCTTCATTTTTAAGCCATAGTTTACTATTTAAACATATCTTTTATTTTGAATCTACATATCGGCTATCTTAAAGTAAACTAGAGAAATTGCATTTCCTACAAAAATGCTAGTGTGAATGCTTCTTGCTGAAAGCTGCTGATTTTGAGCTGAAAGTATTTAATAGCAAAAGTCTTAATGTGAGCTTACTTTGAAAAGCTGAGAGCAAAAAAAAAGCCTAACTTTGCAGAAAAACAGTAAAAAAGAACACAAATCTAGTTGAAAACAACAGAAAATAGCTAAAAGCTAAAACCTTAAACAGCTGAATATAGCTGGAAACCTCTGTAAGAAGCATAAATAGCACAAATTAGCAGAAAAAAGCACAAAAAGTAGGAAAAAGCTGAAGAATAGCGGAAAGAAGCAGAACTATAGCCACAGTTGAAGAAAAAAAGCTCAAATTAGCATAAATAAGCTAAAGGTAGCAGACACAAGTTGTAAGTAGCACCTAGATAGTGAAAGTACCATAAAATGTTGAAAAATTGCAGAAAAAAGCATAAAAGTACTAAAAAGTAACTATTTTTAGTAAATAGCTAAAACAGCTGAAATCTTCAGGAAAACAGTTAAAATGTAGCGGGATTTTTAAAAAATTAGCATAAAGAAGCATACAGAGCACAGGTTTGCTAAACTTAGCAGAAATAAGTTGTAATAGCTACAAAAACTGTGTATTTAGTTTAAAACAGCTAACTTTAGCTAATAACAGCTGAACTTCAGCTAAAATTGAAGAAAACAGCTGAATGTATAAAAAAGCATCCATATAAAGCATAAATAGCACAAAGTAGCTGATAAAAGTAGAAAAAAGCTGAAAAATAGCAAAAAGACGCAGAATTTTAGCTGAAATGGCAGAAAAAAGTTAAAATTAGCAACAAAGAAGCTGAAATTAGCACAAGAAAGTGAAAAACAGCAGAACCAAAACAAAATGTGTAAGGTGCTGTAAAGATTTAGAAACATTTTGAAGCATTTTAAAGATGTTGACAATAGCCCTACTCATTTTCAATGGGTAACAAAGTGGCTGAAAAAGTATAAATAGCAGAAATACTAAGTATAGCACCCTTGGCATAAACGAGCTGAACATTTTGATATATGTATTGTTCAAATAGCACAAAAATTGTATTATGAGTTAGATGCCGAAAAACTTACAGAAGAAAAAACTATCTCAATAGTGTGAATGCTGTAATGCATTCACACTATAAATAATTTTTTTAATTATATGGACGCTTTTTGAGAGACTGTTCATGACCAAATTCTTCGACAAAACGTTGCGACAAGGTTCTTTACAAATCACAAACATGGTACTACGATTTTCATCACAAACAGATGAAACTGTGTCCTTTGAACTGACTTTTGGAACATGATAATGAACCAAACATACCTCCTATGCTGTGGTATCTGCCCACACCATGTTCGTACTTGTGATGTGGATTCATTTGGATAAGCTGTCTGACTCACTGTGACGCTCCTGTGCTGTAAATGGGATCTGGCCTGTGATTCTCTGCAGTTAGCTGTTAGCTGTCCTGCATCACAGACTGCAGCGTGAGATAGGGCCACAGTATATGTGGATAAAGTTAGATACACAAAGTTGAGGCCATTTTCACATCAAAAAATAAATAAAACCTATAAGTTTCCCTTGCTTGGCACAGGGGCGCTGGAGACTGTGCAGATGAAAGCAAACTAATATAGAAGACAACATCAATGGAGGGGAACTAGTTTCTAACGACTTTAGCTCTGCGCAGAGAAGAGATTAAAAAGCTGTAATCTGCAGCTGCTGAATCGACAGAACTGCCAAGTGAAGGGCGTGGCTCTCTGTTTCTTAGTTGCCCATCATGTGTTGGTCCATATCAGCCTCACACTGACTGCAGCACAAGAAAGAAGGTCAGCGCTCAGTGTGGCCATGCAGCACCATATGTTCTGCAGTTTCTGGGTTTGGACTTTGTTTTGTGGCTTCAGATTACGCTCCTCCTTCACTTTATTATGAAAACAATAATTATTCATTTATTCCTCTGTGCTACAAGCTTTTTAATAAGATGTCCATCAAAAATAACCACAAATGTTAGCCAAATATTGCTGCAAAGCTTTGCAATGCATTCCTCTGCTCTCCTCTTTATTTGAGTTGGAAAGCCCTGATAAACTGTTAGGCAGAGAAGATTTGGCATCCCTGCTGCTCATCCCATGAATGCATGTTCCTTACAAATGTGGCACCACTTAAAATGGAAATTAACAGGCTTTCCAAAATTCATTGCCAAAAGAATTGTTACAAATAAATAACCTACCAAACACCAATTTCCTTTATTTTTGTGATAAGTTTACATTTATAGTCGTCCTTCACTTTGCTTCAGACGAGGGTCTGGACTCTCTCGGATATAGAGAAGTGATTCTTCCTGGAGGCGTGGCCTCTGCTGAAGTTTAAAATGATTGGATCGGTTGGCTGTGACATATGTGTGCCAGCTCCACTGTGAAGGAGGCTAAGCTAAGAAGCTAACAGGAAATAGTGTGCGCTGTAAACAACCCTACTGAGAGGAGAGAAGTACCGAGTCGAACGAGACGACTATAAATGAGAGCTGCTGCTTTGTCAGACACATTTAATGTAATTTGGAAACCTTATCAACACGAACTGGTCCCATTCACTTCCTCCACTGCCATTGCTAAACTAACCAGCAGACACTGCACAGAAAATCAACGTTCTGTTCTCTGATTGGCCCGAACAAAATTCTCCTGAAGAAATCCTTGTCTAATGGAGAAATCCCAGACGGAGCAGAGAAGGGAAACTAGAATTGAGTGGAACTGCGTAGGAATAAAAAGGGCCAGGCTACATTTGAACTTATCAGCTCAGCTGCTGCACTCTCATCTTCATCATCACAGCAGGGCCAACAGTTACATTAACAAGATGGATTTCTGACTGAACAAACGTGCACATCTTTTCTTTATCATCTCTGTGGGCAACAATACATAAAATAGAAGTTTTTCTCCGACAACTTGGGTGTGAAAAAACTACGATTACCCTTCTACATCGAGCGTGTCGGCGATGACACATTTTGTCTTTTCTTGACCGTTTGTGCAATCTGAAAAATTCCAACGGTTCCTGAAAGCCAAGAATTGAGAAGGGGGTCTCTGCGAAACATGTTATCCTGTGGGCGGAGACGTCCCTACTCATGATTGGCGGAGGTCTTAATGTGGGCGGAGACGGCCCAAGACACATGATTGGTTGGATTGACGGTGGAGTTTGAAGAAGCTGGAGGCAGCGGGGAGGAGCTTGGTCAAGTCGGGCAGGAAGCAACATGTTTCTTTAAGATTAATTTTAGTCATAACTTGAGAAAGGAAAGTGCTAGTTGCACGAAATTTTAACGTCGTACATGTGAAGGGATGTGTAACAATTTAGCTTGGTTAAAACATCCCTAACCAGCCTGTAAAAAAATATTGATTTTTAGCTATAATTTTACAGGTTGTTTAAGGGATGTTTTAACCGAGCTAAATTGTTACATGTCCCTTAACATGTACGACGTTCATATTTCGTGCAACTAGTACTTTCCTTTCTCAAATTTAGTTAGCATATACAGTTTTATTCTAACGCTGAGTCATGAAATGAGCTAAACCCTGAATTAATTAAATTAAAGCAGAAAAGGTTTGCAAAAATCATCCTGGTGTTGAAACTGGACCAGATTCATATTCTGAATCAGACCTGATGTCAAACATTTATTAAAATAACCCAAGTATTTAACATGAAGTTATTCATTATTATATCAAAGTATTTCAAATGAAAATGATTTAAATCTGGTTTTTAATGTTAAAAAACTTACTTTTTAATAGTTATATTAAACTAAGACTGGATCACTCCAGTGTAAACTGAAGTTTCAGCTGCTTTGTGTGTTCCTGCTTTTATAGAACTTTATTTTGACCAAGAAAAGAAAAAGCTACAAGTTTTACTTTTTTTTTTATTTCTGCTGTTAATGATCTCTGAGTGAGTCCTCCTACCAATAGACGACCTTTGTATCTGTTTTCAGAGTGAAACCTTAATGTTTTTACCTCCCAGAACCTAAAATAATACCCTTCACCCTGACTTCAGCTTCATATGAAAAGCCAAATGAGCAAGATAATAAAATTGCAACCAGTTAGATTAAAATATTACCTTTTTTAATTTATTGTAGACAAAAAAAACTCATTTGCAATATTACTTTCTTATTCATATTTATAGATACGTGAAAACCCTCCAGCTTTTGTGACGTCACACAATAGAGTTCCAACGGTTCCAACCTCAACTTTGAACCATTACAAGACCTTTTGATTGACTCAGAATTTTACCAAAGAGGAACAGGAGTGAGGCCTCTTGTTAATAAACAATCTCTGAATGGCTGTTTTTACATTTTTTACCTAGCCCTGCTGTTTATATTTGTGTTTTACTTGTAATTTGTTTGAGCTTTTTTTCTGCAAATCTAGGGAAGTTTTGATTCAGTCTCACCCTTTAATTCAAATACATAAATAGTTCTTCCAACTCCAGGTGTCCCTATAACACCCCCACTGTGAAGTTTCACTTGTGAGTTTAATTTTAGAGGAAGCTCAGGGAAGTTATCATGAGAGCTGTCTGGTCCTGTTCAGCCTTCCTCCTCCTCCTCCTCCTCTTCACCACCAGAAAGAAGAATCAGCCCCTCCTTCCTGCTTCCTCCTCATCTTTCCATCTCCTGCTTTTTTTTCTGCCCTGGGAAACCCCCCCACCACAGTCATCATGACATATTCAACCCACCTATTATGTTGCACCGTGGGGGGCTCTGCAAGCCTAAACAGTAATTTGGAGACCATTTTGCAGGAGTGCTTATCTGCCAAGTGCTCGCCCAAGTCGTCAGGCCACACAGTTCTCAGAGTTGGACCAGTCTTTGATGGATGACTGAGTCTCATGTTTCACTTTTAGACAAGTTGTTAACAAAGTTACCATTATAAGACGCTAATCTGAAACCATGGGCAAAACTGTTTAAAGATATTATCAACTAAAAAAAGAAACGTTTACTAAGATAAAGGTTCTAATTCCTTAAAGAAATAATTAGCTTTTAAAGTAATTATGTTGAGAAGAAACAGCATTTTTGATGTTTTGGTCAAACCTATCAATCTTATGCAGAATCTTAAAATGGTACCCTCAGTGTTGTGAAGGATTCTCAGATACTACCACATCAAATTTAAGCCTAATCAGTTAATATGGATGAATTATAGTCACCATTTTTGTGTTTTTAAGGTAAGTTGGCTGTGGCTGCTGTTCCGAATAGTACTGGCTTCAGAGGTTAATCAGCTATAGATGTCAACAAAACGGTTACTTTCTGACCGCAGTGCTTCAGGCATTAGAGCGGTCGTCCTTCAGCACTAGAGGTTCAGTTTCCCCAGTGTAAACGTGTCCATGAGCAAGACAATGAGCCACTCACAAGCTCCTCTGTGTGCCCCTTAGGTGCCTGAATGTCATCTAAAGCACACATTTGGATGTATGGAAGGATTTGTTAGGATTAGCTTTGTAGCAGAATATGGGCCAAGTGTAAAATAAAACGTTAAAAATCATGAACACATTTTCATTCTTTAGCTCACTTTTGATTGTTTAATTGTCAAGCGCTTTAGGTGATTTCATGCTAACAGCTAAAACGGAGTTTGAACTTCTTGAATGACATCTGCGTTAACTGTTTTGCGAAAGGGTTGGAAAACTGTGTCAATCCAATGAGAATAAGTTAACACATTTGCAAGAGGTGACTTCTGCTCTGCTGAGATGTTGATGATAAAGACTGAGAGGTTCCCAGTTTCTTCTGGTCAAAACAATCAATAAAAACTAACTCTATTCTAACATAATACATTTACATTGCCTTCTGAATTAGTTTAATATGTTTCATAATTAAAAAACATTTTTGGAAAGTGCTTATTAATGTGTTATTTTGTATATATTTTTTTCATTTTAGTTTTTAAAATACCAAACTTAAACATAACTTTATGCTTTTTGTCTGTTTGATGACATAATTTTTAAATATTAAATGAGATGTTCTGCTCAGTCTTTTCTTGGGTAGTCTTTTTATCAAATACGTTTTACTTGAGTAATTTCTGTGTGTGTGTGTGTGTGTGTGTGTGTGTGTGTGTGTGTGTGTGTGTGTTGAGCTTGTATCGTTGACTTTCATAGTCATGGAAGGTTCATATATGCAGCAGGTGTAACCCAGTAGGTCCATCAATTATCCCTGTTTCCTTGGCGCCTTCACAAACAACAGCTGCAGAGTTTAATAAACGGGCCGAGCAGCTCAATCACAGGAGCTAAAATATCCCAAAGCATCAGGATGAGATGATGAAAGTCATGTTCTCCTGTTGTCTGTGCTTCTGTCTGAGACAACAGCTCCCTCATAAAACACATACAGGCAAAATGTGTTTACAGTTTAGAGATGTTGTTGTTTTTAACTGCCCTGCTGACTCGTCGCCTGGCACCGAGGCATGTGTGCCGTCATATTGAGTTGCAGCAAGGCTTCATTTTTGGTTGGCTGGGTGTGAGGGGGGGTGGACGACAAATTTTTTCCATGGTAACCGGAGACTCCTTCAAAACCTCTGTCCTTGAATAGCTACGAGAGCTCCTCTCTTCTTTCAAACTGAATTTGAGTCACAGGTCTACGCAGGTTCACAAGCTTCTGGCTTTATTTTCATTTTCTGCACAGGTGAAAATAAATAATAGAACGTCAGAACAAGAAAATAAAAAAAGAAACAGGCAGGATGTTAGTGCATCAACAATGCAATTGAAGTTAAAAAAAAGATATTTGATCAGCAACATAAGGTGCATGAAGTCGTTATCTTTTCACATCTAAACAGTAACAAAGGATTTTCTGAACATGGCTACAGAGCTGTTTAACATTACTGCTTTTCTTTTGGAGTCAACCCGATTTAAGGTGGCCACCATAAATAATCAAACTTAAACCTTTAATTGGCTATAACTCCATCACTGTTACAGGTATTAAATCAAAATTTGGTCCATTAGTTGAGACTCAACCCCAACACATATGCTGAGATTTAAAACTAAGACACTTCGGTCCAGTAACTCCAGTCTGGTGGTTGTTCCTCCTGACTAAAGACATGCAGTGTTACCTCAGACTCTAAGATCTGTGGATTCAGTTGAGATTTTAAAAAAGCAGCTAAAAGACTTTTAACGTGGACGTATGAGTTTTAATGTTTGTCCTATTAAAGCTTTCTGGTTCATCAATGGGTTTTAATGCTCTGTTTTATTGTGAAGCAATAATTGACTGTGAAAAGTTCTATACAAATAAAGTTTACTCACAACCTTGATATGCAAGACAGTAGGCAGTAGACCTTTATTTAAACAACTACTTTGTTTTAATACTTTTTTTTTAGAAGAGAAAAAGTTTTCTACAAATGCATCACTTCTCATTGGCAGTACTTTATTCACAGGGGTTCACTGGATTATACTTGTAGACAAAGAGACCAGGATTCATTGAAAATGATTGGTAATTCATGGTACGATACTTTAGTCTCACGGTTCAATATTTTTTTATACAAAAAAGAGAAATTTCCATGGCTTTCTTAACCTGTAATTTATTGAATTACGAACATTTGTTTAACCTCAAAAGTCCAGTTTTTAAATTAAATGTTGCTGAAACAGCAAGTTTCTCAGTGGATCTGTGCTCCACAATGCAGCCTATAGGTGTAGTAGATCCATTGGGTTTCATGCATTAACATTCATATTTTTCTCCTACATTTCTCTTGCTTTTGTTCGTATGAAGGGTTCATACACAACATCATTCACAACATGTCACGTCAGATTCAACAAACTCTTCTATCTTCAGGAAAAGTGTGTAAATGTGATGCGTAAACTGATGAATGCGTATCGTGCACGGGGAGAGCAAATTTACATAATTTCCACCCACAATAATGCCATATAAGGATATACGTTTCCTGTCTGAAATACCAGGAAGAGTTCAAATGACATCGCAAAGTAAAAAAAGAAGAACTTTACGAGTTCGGAGATTGACGTGCTGCTCTCAGAGATCCAGAAAAAAAACACACAATTTTTAGCAGCTTCAGCTGTGGAATTAAAGGAGCTGCTTTAAAGCTGAGGAAATAAATGACGACTGCTGTTAATGTCGTGTCTTCTGTACGGGTCGTATACAGTCACAGAAATAAAAATCTAAACCATATTCATCTGTTCTGGTCAAGTATTTTTATTTAAGTGTAAACATCTGTGTTACGTAATTTTCATTTATTCAGAAGAGCAGTCGCGCACCGCTTGAAGAATATATTTTTGTGAAGGAAGTCACAGACTGATGCAGGCAGGTCTATAAGCAAAGAAGCTCATTCTGGAGTGGCAAATGCACAGAATAAACAGTCTCAGATTTTACATATCAAGGCCCAGCCAAAGACAGAGACAGAGGCCCTTTAACCTCACTGTGATTTACTCTGACCAGCCACACAAACAGCACAAAGACAAATAAACAGCACACTGAGCTCCACAAATACACCAGGACATCCCATTACTGCTGCTGCAAACTGCAATTCTTCCCCATCGCCCAAGAAGTCCGGGAGCTAATCTTTAATTATACAGTGACTTCGAGCAGCCTTTGTTCTCTAAGGTTGTCTTTTGTTCAGAATGGAAGAATCATTTGAGCTGAGTCAGGACTTTTATAAATAGCTCTGACTGTGATAACATAACTCGGCTTCTCAGAAAGGCTGATGAATCTCCCTGCAGCCACAATCAGTGCATGCATTCATGAAGGGGACGCTGCTGCCCTCTGGTGGACAAAAAAATAAACAACCCATTTCTGTGAAAAACCTTGCAAATCCTGTGCGTATATTCAATATTTTCAGTCAATAAGATGGCGACCTCTGGTAGACTCTCAGCTCTGTTGGTACAGATGGAATTGAAAGCAAACATCCACTGGAGTTAGATTTTTTTTTACTTCTACAGTTTGAGTCATTTTTTGTGCAGCTTAGATAATTAAATCACAGGCAGTGGGAGTTAAAATTTAGTTTTATTATTTTATGTCATTATAGTTGACTAATTTGAATCTATGTTACTCTGTAATATTTTTATTTGTTATATAAAATAAATGTATTACCATTCTTTTTGCTTGATGGTGAGCAGGGGCGGAGCCAGAGGGGTGGCAAGCAGTGCCACTCCTGGTACCTGATTGGCCACCCCAGGTGCCACCCCCAGTGTTTGCAGATCTTAAATTTTGTTTTTGCATTTAAACTTAGTTAAAGATTGTTATAGACAATTTATGTAAAAAAAAATGACTGAATTATGACCGTTTGTAGAAATTAGCATTGGTGGTTAGCTTAATTTGAGATAAGCAATGGTGATCAGCATGTGATCATAGTTACTCCACAACAGTTTTAATCTCAATAAGTCTTAAAATGGCTGAATAATAGACTTTTGGATGTTATTATTGATGAGAAACTGACATGGAAACTTCATGTAAAATATTTAAGAATAAAAATAGCTAAATTTATTGCATTGCTTTACAAAGTAAGGGACTTGTTCAATGATAAAGCTCTGTATATACAACCCTTGGCAAAAAGTATGGAGTCTTGGATGAGCACTCATTCAGACATTTCATTCAGTAAAACAAACTCAGATCAAAATCATGATACAATAATGAGATCATTCCAAAGTGCAACTTGTTGGCTTTCAGGAACACTCAAAGAAATGAAGAGAAAACATTGTGGAAGTCAGTG
>JARVGW010000086.1:15413040-15428393 GCA_031762495.1 Anablepsoides rubrolineatus | reverse complement strand
CTGATCTATAAAACATAGGGATTTACCCTGCATCTGGGTTTGTCTTATGTCTTTGTGTTCACCTTTTTATTATAAATCCGTGAACTCGTCAGTGGAAGGAAACAGCGCTCTGGAACATGTCGATAGTCGGAAAAATAAGTGTAACTCTTACGGTTTTATATGCAAAACAAATTATTGCTCTAACTTATGTGGTTAGAATTCTACCAGCATTTTAAAAATAGGTAATTTTGTGCCTACGGGAGCGCCCGCAAAAGAGTTAAGTCCAAATGAATGAAAGAACATACTTAAACACCATGAAAATCAACATCATGTACAGTTGAGACAGTGTGTCTCAACTGTACCCCGGTGACCATGTAGCACATTTCACTGGATTATGTAATGTTCTTTAATGCCATGATGTCATGAAATATGTTATCTTTTAGGGAACAAAATAATGTTTGCATATATTCAAGTTACATTTAGATGTCACATAAGGGTAATAAAGTATTCACTGTAGAAGGGACATGGTAAAGTCAAAATAAGGCCTGCCAAAAAAATATTTTTGTCAATATCTTTGGAGTGGCGCTTTTCATAAAGTTCAAAATTTTCACTATCAAAGAGGACACTAATGCACATGTGCACAGCAAAAAGCACAACTGAGACTTGCTGCAAACAGACGATATTGATGGTGACTCAATTATACACACGTCTCAAATGTACTCAGTCTACCCTAAGGCCCGTTTCTCCTTTGGTACAAACTTTTATATAAGTAAAGCATTAGCTTCCATTTTTACTCTTCTGCATTATTTAAAGCGTTAGAAGAGCTTCTCGGACATTACACAAAATAAATGCAAATGTTTAAAATTTTTTAGACATTTGAAACAACAGGCTGAAGTGGCTATGAGCAATAATTATCTCACCTGCTGCAGATAGCTCATTGAATAACCTTAGCTTTGGAAATTAAAACTGAAGCTGTTCAAATCAGCAACCAAAATGTCAGTTGTGCAGTTTAAAACTTTTGTGCTAATTTTTAAATGCAAATAGCAGCAACAGCAGCTAGCTGTAGCATTTCAGGTGCTTTTTTTGCCAGATGTACTGTGTACTGCATTACAAAGAGGTATTTGAATCATGAACCACTATGAACTGTTTCAGATTAAAGCTGTTTTCCGGTGACAGAAATCCACTTTGCTCCTGCCCCCGCTCAGACTAGTCGTTAGCTGGTCAGTCTGGTCCGAATAAAACTCTATTTCTCTAAAGTGAAGTCATTTAAAGAACAATCTACAGCAGTTAATACAAAGAATTGTTCCAACCTTTTTAAAGATATGAACTTTTATTTAGAAGGAGATGAAAACCACTTTTGATTCTTAAGTCGTCATTTCTCACAGAGAATCAAAATCATTATGCCCAACATGATTGTTTTTATTCCCTTCTGTTAAGGTTTTGTTTTAGGTTTAACATTTAACCTCCATTAATAATTAATATCAATAAAATAACATCAACTTCTGTTTATATTGAGCAGCCCTTTTTGTTAACTTTACTTAGTTCAAGGCGAGGTACCGTATTTGCCTTTTCTTTTTGCAAAATTTCTACTTTAAAGCCTTTATGCACTGAATATTACCATAAAACACTGAATACATGAATAATTTGTTTGTCTGTTTAAAAACAAAGAGCTTTGCTTAAATGAAAACAAACTTTAAATTGTATAAATCCTATCATGACATATTAAAACCTTGCAAACCTTGTGTTTCTAACAGTTCGCACACATGAGTCACTGTTTTTTTTTTTTGTTATATTCATTATGGAAGATTAGAGAACTAGCTAAAATAAAAAGGGGAACCAAGCTGAATTTTAGCGAAGTAAAGGTCAAGGCAGTTTTAAAACCACCAGTCTGGTTCATTTACTATTCATGACCTACATACAGTAAGTTTTCTGTCCTGTAGATTAACACGTTTTATTGTTTAACCTCCAGAAATTACAACCTGGTGAAAGGAAGTAAACCCAGAGCAGAAGTGTCTTTTCTTTTCAGAGCAGATGATTATTTGTCTGAACACACACTCAGTGTGTGTGTGTGTGTGTGTGTGTGTGTTATTGATCTGCTGTGATATATTTTCTGTTTAAACAATCAGTGTTGCTGCAATTATATGAATCATCTCTGTGACTCCAGAGCAAATTATATGTTTAGAGGCCCTCATTATTCAGCACCACTGTGATTTGTAGACTCACAAATAAAAAAATACATCCATGAGTTCCCTTCAGTTGATTTTGATTCATTCAGTGGCTGAAATGATGGAACTACAATAGATTTATTTAGTGTATTTATGTACAGTTTATAAGCTACAGCTTAGCTGTTGTGTACATTCAAGAGTACTTGTATTTTTATGCGCAAATGCACGCATTTGAATGGTTGTGTTACATGTTATGTTTGAGATAAATATTATACACAACAGATATTGTGACAAATGCTTTAAATGTAAAGTTTTCTTCAAGGCTTTAAAACAGATTTCAGAAGATGAATACGAGCTGGTATCTGTCCCAACATCAAATATTCATCTGTTCCCCTAAAACTTTTCACATATGATGTGATATTTCAAAAAATATACTTTCAAATGACTAAAAACTGACAAAATGAAAAAAAAAAAAAAGAAAAAGAAAATACATTTACCTAAATATTTAAACTACAATTTGCTAATTTTTTTCTAATAATTTAATGTTTTTATGTTGGTCTTTTGTAAACATTTCTAAATAAAAATATAATTACAGTGTACTTACCAGGTAGGTACCAAGTACCCTTAAGTATGGACAGGACATACCCAGTAAGTACAGTTAAATACCTAATAAGTACCAAATATGCACTGGTTTGGTACCCTGAAAGTACCAGGTACATTCCCAATTAGTAGCTCAGAGTGTTATGTACTAGGTATATAATAGTACAAATTACTATACTTTTTTAACTGCACTGTAATCCTTTTTTTGTAAAAAAATCAAAGTATTATTTTTGGTTTTAAATCAAATAGTGAGGCTACAAAGTAATCTGTGTTTTTAGCAGCTGAGCCGTCTCGCTCTAACCACAGTTCAGATGTTTGGTGGCAGTTTTTCCTACCGATGAACTCAAACGCCTCCTCAAAGTACTGGCGCAGGTTCTGCTTGTTGCTGTCAGTGGCGGGCAGGCGCTTGTAGTTGAACAGGCCCGTGTCATAGTGGTAGAGCGGCAGGTGGGTGGTGACGTTGAGGATGTAGCCGATGTTCAGGCGCTGCAGCAGGCTGATGTCCTGGCAGTCCTGCTCATTCCCCAGGTAGAGGAAAGGCAGGATGGGCGTTAGCTCCGCGTTCTCGATGTCCGGAGTGGAGGGCAGGGAGTGAGGTAGAGGCCCCGTCAGGCCGGCGGAGGTGCCCGGGTCCAGGCCCTCGTGGAGGTGCAGCGAATGCTCGCACAAGTTTTCATGGCTCTGCCTGAAAAAGCTAAGGCCTCCTGTGAACACGCACAGAAAATAAGACAAGCACTGTTTATATAAGAAACTGTTTTAATAATAAATAATTTTAATAAACTATTTTAATAAGCAACTGGGTAACACTTTATAATAACACCTTATTTAGCCTTAATTAATTATTAATAAAGGATTACATAACCTTGAAAACATCATTAGTTAAGGATGATTCAGACATTTAGACAGAATGTTTGAATTGATTATCTACTAACCCTGCAGTGCATCAGCAATTAAGGCAGGTGTTAGTAGTTAGTTACCGTAAGTCTTTTTGTGAACCATTCTAAAGTGAAGCCTATTTATGTTTATTAGTCACCAGTTAGTTACCAGCTTGTACTTTTCTGTCCTCTGATATAGAAAGACTGCATTTACACTTACAATCATTACATCTATTCATCTGATCACTATATGAGGGGCTGTAGTGCAGATAGTTTTCATTCATGGTTCTGACTTTATCTTTAAATTATATTAAGATTAAACATGATAATACAAGTAACTACAGGATATGTTTAGATTAGGTTTAAGTACATAAATAGATTTGTAAACTTTATAAGACCCAAAGTACTCATATTTTATCAATTTATGAAATTTCCCAGGAGGCTTTGCTGCCTGAGCGTACGTTAACTTCCTGGTTAGAGCAATTTAGAGAATACTGGAGAAAAATAAAATCTTTGCACCGTAGCCTTAACTTTCATTGTCTTCATTGTATTAATGCTTTGCTGTGTATATTACTGCATATTATTGTGTGTTACATGTGTACAACCTAATTATTAACAACATTAACAAGTTGTTACACATTAATGAGGGTTAGTGTAATTTACCATGTCTACGGTTATGATAAAAATCTAAAAAAATAAAACTTGTTGTTTGTCTGCTCACAAACATGCCAAACACTGATGTTATTTATTTTAAATTGATCTGTTACACATTTATGTTTAGATAAGTAGATTAAAACATTTTTTTTTATTGCACAACTGCTGAGAAAGAAGGAAGGATCTGCAACTTGGTTCTTATTTTGGACAAAGTGTAAATTTTTCTTGATTTAAATATAGAAAAGTCAACCAGAAATAACAAGGAAATGATTTTTAACTATATTTCTTAAAGAAAAATCTGATTGATGCAAAAAATCAGTAATTATTTTATGCTTACTGTCTTCAGCTGTGTTTGAATTTGCAGACCATCTCGTTGGTCTGAGCGGAGAATGAGGTTAAAGGTTTAATTCCCACAGGAGCCATGTGCTAAAAATACATACAGTCACGTTTCTGAGCGTCACATGATGCACGTTACGACAAAGGTTTGCATACACATCTGATAAAAGCAACTGACAGAAGCTCCCTGACAACATTTGCTTCTCATTTGTTTACCTCCATTTGGGTTTTCATGTAAACAAAAAGCACGTCGGTCCAATGGAACGAGAAAACTGGCGAACAGACCCACTTCTCACTGGACATCTGCACTTCTCCAAATAACTGGTTTGCACCTGTTTGTAACTGTGATACCATCGGCCCTCCAGCTGCGGGGAGGGGTCGGGCTATCAGTTGACGAATTGTTCACAGTACAAGCGCTGACATCATGCAACGTGAGGTCATCCCACAGACCACCGCCCTCCCCACCCCCCACCCAACGGTGGAGGGAGGCAGGTGGGAATCTCCTGCCAACAGCCAAATGGTGTTTTCTACATAAAACTGCCGGATTATTAACCATTAACAACAATGTCAGCCTAAAACACAACCTTTAACAGCAGCAAGGCGTCAAAATAGTGATAGGTCATGGTTATAATCAGCCTTTGGTAAATTAAAAAGACAGGGAAGTTCTAAAAAAACACAAAGGGACGTTTAAAAAAAGGGGAATTTTCACTCAAATTCAGAGCTTTGTTTTGGTTTCTCTTTTTCTAGAACAAGAAAATACAAAAAATATTATAATATATTAAACAGAGCTTCCCTTTAGTGGATTTGTTTAACACATAAAAACATCTCTTTTAAAAAAAAAACGTACAAATTTAGATACAAAAAATGGAATTTTAGACGGCTGTGTTACAAAGCACACAATGACTAATGGAAATTTCCCGTAACTTTTTTGTTTCCCTTTAAAATGTTTCAAACAAAAAAAAACCAACATTGACATTTTTCTCTAAAAGTCTTTCCATTGTTGTGTTAACAAACTTTGTCATTATCATGGAAAGTTTGTTATGAGTCTTTGGGTTTTCTCATGTAACTAGCAGGTTTTTAGGATTTTAATGGTCCAATTAGGAGTCCCATTTGTTGGTACTTGTTTCATTATTTCAAAGGTTTTCATATTTTAGCACAATGTGTACAAAAATATTTCAAATTTAAAGCTGCACTGATTCATACCAATAAAATAAACCATTCAAGCAATTTTCTCTTGGTATTTTGTTTTGTTTTTGTTTTTCTTGCTTTACTTTTAATTTACATTCCATTTTAATTTTGTTTTTATTTTCTTTTTCTGTGCTGATCCCAACCTTAACCCCGGCAGCATAAGAGGACTGTTTTCGAAAATGAAGACTAATTAAACTCTCTGCCGATGAGTACAACAAACATTGACGTTGCAGGATCAACAAACCTTTAAATTTTAAAGTGGTTGATCTCTGATAAAAACAGAGGGGCTTTTCAGAAAGAAAAGAGAACAACAGAACAATCAGGAGCCAAATAAAAAACTAAAAAATCAACTAAGTGATGAGAAAATTACAATATACTGCACATATAATGAATTTAAAAATAAATCACTTTCTTCATTTACCTATTTTACAGGGGCAGCACTATGGTGGGGGTCTCAGGGGGGCAATGGCCACCACTATAAATTTTCTATCCCCCTTGAGTCTCCTTCTTACGACGGAGTATTAGGGCCACATAACAAGATTTTTTAATTTTTTTTTAAATTACGAGAATAAAGTCATAATATTACGAGATTAAAGTTATAATATTAAAGGTAAGGTAAAGGTGCTTTATTGGTCATCAGTGTATGTTCCCATACAATGACGAAATTTGTGCTCTGCATTTGACCCATCACACGTGAGAAATACCCAAGTGGAGCAGCGCTATATGAGCGCCCGGGGAGCAGTGGGAGGTTGGGTGTCTTGCTCAAGAACACCACGACATGTGGGCATGGCAGGGAGTCGAACCTGTGACTTTCGGGTCCCAAGCCGGCTGCTCTACCACTACACCACAGCCGCCCCGACATTAAAGTCGTATAAAAATAAAGTCGTAATATTACGAGATTAAAGTCATAATATTACCAGATTAAAGTCGTAATATTACCAGATTAAAGTCATACTATTGTAGCCTTTACATGAAAAAGCATGCAGTTTTCACTGCATTAAAATGAGGAATGTTGAGCAACTTGTTAAGTTGTTCTTTAGTATTGCTATAAATAAATAGTTAATCTTTTAGCACATTAGCATCAAATTATCAGGACATGGAATTTGTGCAAACGAATATAAACTGAAGCCGTATTGTAATTAATGGATGCATTGACATATTTAGTCATGTAGCTAATTTGGATGAAAGCATAATAATCTAACAGTGACTCAAGTCATCACAGTTTACTTTATAAACACAGACACATGGTTGTACACAGCAGGTGTGAGGAAAATAAGGAGGAATTAGGAACGGAAAATGGACACTTCATGAATATTACTTTTTTCTCATGATATTACGACTTTAATCTTGCAATATTATGACTTTATTCTCACAAAATTACGACTTTAATCTCGTAATAATAATAAAAAAAAATCTCGCTGTGTGGCCCTAATACCCTGTCGTACCTTCTCCTGTGAGCTTTTGGTCATTTTTATTTTGTTTGCTACTTGATAGTAGAACATAAAACAAAAAACATTTTTATAGGAAGCTATTTTTTTGTTTTGTTAAAATGTTTAAATTAAAACAAACTGAAAAAAGTAGACCTATATTAATAGGGTATTTCTTTGTTCCCATATCACAGTAATTAGCAAAAAGCCAACCTACGACGACAGAGTAAAAAAAAACAACAGAAACTTAGTTTTCCTGTAAACCACGTGCTTTTAGCAGCACTTATCTATGACCTGCTCTATATTAGGTACATGCTTTGGTTAGCGCTCAAAAAGAAACCCAGAACCAGCTCCACAATGAAAACCGGTTTGGGCTCAGATTTTGTGCCTTGATCAAAACCAGATCATCGATGTCACGTATTTAAAAAAACGGGAACAAAATCTCTCATTACAGCCAGATGAAATCTGTCGAGCGTGACCAGCTGTCATTTTCTGTGACTAAACTCGCAAAAGACAACTTGAGAAGTGTTTCTGTCACTTTCATGTGCCGGCGGCTCGCTTCCTGTTTAGAAACTACCGTTTCTCCCCCAACGCCGGCAAGCCGTTTTCTATTTCTCACAGTAAACTGTCCAAAACTACTAATGTGTCTTTTCAGCTGAACAAAACATAAACTATCACGACTCTTGGCTGTGAGAAAGGGAACGTGTTTATGGAAAAGTATCACATCACCGTCATGTTTTGAGTAAATCCTGACTACAGTTAGCTGGTAACTGAGCAAATAATAGAGTGTGAGTAAATTATTCAGCAGCGATCACACAAGCATGCTCCAAATATGTCACTTGTACTACATTAAAAAAAATAAAAGGGAGAAAAAATCCTGCTCAGTTCTTCCCTTTTTTAAGGGAAGCTTTTCAAGGAAGCAAAACGTGTTCAGCTTTAAAAACAAAAAAAGAAGAAAAATTTAGAATCAGACGTGTTGTTGAGGTGAAAACAGGGCGTCTCGAGTTATTTGTCATTTTAGATGTTTATATAAACAAATCCTCGGCAAAAAGAACAACTTGTTCCATTTTATTTTGTGTATTAAATTAATGCCCTGGCTTTTCTTGAAAGGATGCATTTTGTTCATTTTATTTTGAAAAATGACAAAGGTACGGCCATTTCTATTAAACCTTTAAAATTACATTGTGCACATTTTATTTCGATATTGCGCTTTCTTGCACTATATTAAATGATCTATTAGCACTTTGAATATGTGTTGTGAATGACTCTCAGCTACTACACCAAATTTTAAGGCCGTCACACTAGACAACTTATGCCAAATTATGAACATTTTAAAGACGTTGAAGATGGAATTGAAAAAATCAACTGGAAGCATCTTTTCGGTGTGTACATAATGTATTTCGAACAAATTGATCAAATATATAGCTTTTATTAGCAATTCAGACTTAAAAAAATGTTTCATAAGTTATGATAGGGCCTTTAGCTCAATAGCAGTAAAATTCATGTAGATATTTTTGTGTGGGCTATGGTCAGTTTGTCGTGGCGGCCATCTTTAATCAGATCAATTTTCTCTAAGTTTATTTGATTATTCGTGAGATGTTTCGCTAACAGTCAATGACTCAGATAGTTGATGCCAAAGCTTTAAACACATCTGATGTGATCAGTTGCGATGCCTCAGCAACACAACAGATTTTACCTGAAGATCTGTAGAACCGACGAAGTTATAGCTGTTTCTGTGTTTCTAAGATCGCCTTGATGTGGCGGCCATCTTTAATCACATCTACTCCAAACTTTAAGTACTTGTAGATGCACATCTAATGACTACTCTCTGAAAGTTTTGTTGGGATCTGTTAATGATTCACGAAATATTTTGCTAACAATACAGACTCAGGTGAAAACTTTATCGCCTTGCAGGTGATGAGACGAGACTTCTGAATAAAACCAAATGAAGGAGTGAGTCCTGCTGTTCTTCCCACTGAGGCGAGCTTCAGACAAACGCCGGGGCTGGATGAGAAACCAGAGAGACGACTCATTCATCAAAGCCCGCAGAAGGACCAGGGGAGTCAGGGAAAAAAAAGAAAAAGAAATAAAAAAAGAAAGGCGGGGGTAGAACCAACGTTGGGGGGAATAAAGGGGATCAAGGTGCTCTGATCTAACGTCTCACAACCGAACACAACACGCCGCTCCAGCTTCAAACGCTCACACCAAAGATAGAAAACCTGGCAGCAGCCCAGGAGCTGCCATCTGAACAGACTGCTTTATTTACCAACAGCTGCTTCTCGCTCTTTGCAAAAGTGTTTACGCCGCTCGTATAGAAAGAAGGTGACCGTATGTTTAGGCGTGCATGAATGGGGGAGGGGGCGGAGGCGTAAACAAACTTGCGACTTGAATATTTGCCACAAAATCTGCTGTTTGTTAAAGCTTCTCGCTGAGCTCAGATGAAACTACAGTAAAAACCTTGTAACAATAGTCATCATCAACTAATGCTTTTATTTATATTGCACGTTTAAAAACAACAGTGTTGACCAAAGTGCTTCATAAGGAAGGAAAAACATATAATCAAAACAATTAATAGAATAAAAAATATAGGCTAAATCTTTTGCCGATTGAATCTGAATGTGTATAATTTGAAATTGAATGCATTGGTTTGAAAAAAGATTTCACTAAAATGAAACTGAATTTAATGAATTGAAACTGAATTTAAAGTTTTGTATCTGAACTAATTTGCTTTGAAATTGTATTTTGGTTTATTAAAAATTCTGTTTGACTACTTTCACTTTCAGTTCTAAAATTCAGATTTTTGTCACACACGAGCTGAAATACAGCCAGAGTAATCAAACACAGATCCACAGATTTATGTTTCACTTTGGTGAAGTTTTCCTTCTGTAATGTAACAGAGTTGATGCAATCCACTGTAAAAGTGACAAAAACAAAGTTATTTTATTGCAGTGATTAATTTTACCTTTATGTAGAAAATGTTACATTTACATCACATCATGGATCAGTCAGCAGCAGCATCTGATCAATATGTGATCCACGACTACATTTTCAAATCCCTGGCTTTCAAAGCTACATTTTGATACATGGATCATTTTGATATCATAACCTTATCCAGAGATATGACTTAATTTGTCTTGTTGGTTACTATAATACGTTAATATTTGGTCTGAATCCTAATTTTATATAAATTTATGGAGTAATTTTTGATGTCAATATAAATAAGAAACCTTAAATAGTATTTGTATATCAAGATTTCCTAAATGGAAAGAAACAAAAACATTGCTAGCTCACAGGAAAAAATTCAAAATTTTAAAGTGTTTTTCCTCAAAATCAGTTTTTTTGTTGCTACTGCTCAAAAAAAGCTTCAAAATTATTTTAGGATTATATCTCAGACAGTTCATTCAAAGGATACATTGATAATGCATTAATTCATTATATTTTAACAAAATGCAATTTTTGCACACATTTAAGATAAAACCCTATATCTGCCTATTTTTCAAAATGTCACTTTTGAACTTAATCCTCGTTTCGATGTGACGGGTCACATATATGGTTTATTTACATAAATTAAATTGCTGGATGTTCGGCCCCTCAGCTGTTGACCTGCAGTAACTGTGGACCCCGGAGCGATTTAGTGGAATAGCCCTGTTATACGGTTACCTTTGAGGATCATGGGGTCTTTGCCCTCCCTCCTCAGGGACTCCAGGACCACATGCAGAGGCTGCAAAGACGTCAGCCGGCTTGGATCTGTGGTGCTCTCGTCGTAAACCACAATGTCTTTGGAAAAAATGCCCTTGAAAGAGTCCTTCCCCTCGCGGCAGGAGATGAGGTCCAGCACAGTGATCTTGCCCTGCTGCAGCCGCCGCCGGCTGATCTTGTCAGAGCAGTTGATGTGCACGGCCCCCCGGATGTGGCTCTTGTTGTACTCCATGAAGGGCCTGCAGTCGATGACGACGGGCACGGGCCCCACAGGGTGCCCCAGCGGGCAGCAGCTCATCCGCTTGGCCAGCTCATGGGGGTGGATGACCCTCAGGGCGGACAGGGCCTTGGGTGTGCCCGGGGCGCTGAGGGCTTCGTGGTTGCCCACCATAGCGGCGGGGGGCCCGGCATAGCTGAGGTTGGGGCTGCTGGCGCTCACCTGGCTGTGGCTGAGGCTCTGGCTGTCCTTCTCATAGGTGGTGACAGAGCAGCAGCTGGCACTGCTGCATCCACACGACAACGAGCGCGTGGAGCCCTTGGATGAGGGCATATACGTTACAAGATTGGCCGTCGCCCGGATCTTCACCACGGTGGTGCTGATGACCGCGTTGCTGCTGCTGCTGCTGGTGGTGGTGACGGAGTCCAGGTAGCTGGTGTCCAGGCGCAGTTGGAGTTCCTGAGGTCGGATCGGCCTTGGCAGCGCCACCACAATTCTGTCGTCAAGGGGAGATGGAGGCATGGGGAGGCCGAGGGCTGGACGTATATGGAGAACTCAACAAGCCGCTCTGAGGAGACGGGGATAAACAAAAACACGTAAACAGACGCAGCCGAACCATCTGCCAGAGCGCTCACACAGGCCGACCTCTTGTCTGTTGGATCAACATGCAAACTGGAGCTCTGAAGTCAAATATTAGCACTGTCAACACCTGCAGAGCTACACCCACGGTTGTGGGAAAATTTAAGACACGGTCACTAATAATAAACAGTGAATCACCAGAGTGAGTCCTGCAGCTGATTGATTCAGCATTCACAGAATGTCTTTTTGTTTTTACATGTAAAATTTAAAAAAATATTCTCAGCTTTTACTGTGTGCTATTTGAGCCGTTCAGGTTTAGCTTGTTCAGACAGTGGATGCTGTTGCTTGCTTCTTGTAGCATTTTTATTTGTCAAAATATTTAACTTTATTTACATTTTTTTTCCCAACAGAAATATTTTTTTCAAATCTGCTTTAGCAAACAAGCTGTTTATCCTTATACTAATTTTAGCTTCTAGCTACCGTTCTGCTTTTAGCTTTTAGCTACCATTCTGCTTTTAGCTTCTAGCTACCATTCTGCTTTTAGCTTCTAGCTACCATTCTGCTTTTAGCTTCTAGCTACCATTCTGTTTTTAGCTTCTAGCTACCATTCTGTTTTAACTTATCGTTACCATTCTGTTTTTAGCTTCTAGTTAACATTCTGTTTTTAGCTTCTTTCTACCATTCTGTTTTTAGCTTCTAGTTAACCTTCTGCTTTTAGCTTCTAGCTACCATTCTACTTTTAGCTTCTAGTTAACATTCTGTTTTTAGCTTCTAGCTACTATTCTGCATTTAGCTTCTAGCTAGCTACCATTCTGTTTTTAGCTTCTAGCTACCATTCTGTTTTAACTTCTCGTTAACATTCTGTTTTTAGCTTCTAGTTAACATTCTGTTCTTAGCTTCTAGCTACCATTTTGTTTTTAGCTTCTAGTTAACATTCTGTAGCTTCTAGCTACCATTCTGTTTTTAGCTTCTAGCTACCATTCTGCTTTTAGCTTCTAGCTACCATTCTACTTTTAGCTTCTAGCTAACATTCTGTTTTTAGCTTTTAGCTACCATTCTGCTTTTAGCTTCTAGCTACCATTTTACTTTTAGCTTCTAGCTAACATTCTGTTTTTAGTTTTTAGCTACCATTCTGCTTTTAGCTTCTAGCTAATATTATTCCTTTAGCTTCTAGCTAATATTCTTCTTTTAGCTTCTAGCTACTGTTCTGCTTCTAGCTTCTAGCTACTGTTCTGCTTTTAGCTTCTAGCTACTGTTCTGCTTTTAGCTTCTAGCTACCATCCTGTTTTTAGCTTCTAGCTACCATTCTGCTTTTAGCTTCTAGTTAACATTCTTCTTTTAGCTTCTAGCTACTGTTCTGTTACTTTTAGCTGTTTGCACTATGAAACCTTTAGCTTCTAGCTACTGTTCTGTTACTTTTAGCTGTTTGCACTATGAAACCTTTAGCTTCTAGCTACTGTTCTGTTACTTTTAGCTGTTTGTACTATGAAACCTTTAGCTTCTAGCTACTGTTCTGTTACTTTTAGCTGTTTGCACTCTGAAACCTTTAGCTTCTAGCTACTGTTCTGCTACTTGTGCTTATAGCTATGATTTCGCTACATTCAGCTTCTTGCTCCAATTTTGCTACTTTTAACCTTCAGCTATAGATCAGCTGATTTTAGCTTCTAGCTACAGCTCTGCCCCTTTTTGCTTATAGTTACCACTCTGATACTTTTAGCTTCTATTCTGCTTTTAGCTTCTGCTCTGATACTTTCAGCTTCTATAGCTTCTGCTCTGATTCTTAGCTTCTGCTCTGATATTTTTAGCTTCTATAGAATCTGCTCTGATACTTAGCTTCTACTTTTTGGTATTTGGCTAGCTTTTTGGTCCTTATACTTTCAATTAGTTTTTCTAATTTTAGCTAGCATTCTGCTGCTTTAATCTGGCCTTTCTTACTTGTAGATAGCAATTTGTTGCTTTTTCTTTTTAGAAAAAAAGATGCCTTTTGGTTGTTTTATTTTTCAGCTTGCTACTTTTAGCTTCTATTTAGAAATGTTTGCTTTTAGCCAATGTGTTGATTGATAGTTTTCTAATTTTCAGCTTCTTCAGCAACAGTAAAGTCATTCAGCGCTCATGGATTTTGGCAGAAAATGTAGTTTCTCTGCTGAATGCTGATGGTTTCTGTGATGCTGAATGTTTCACATTAACTCTGCATTGATTCCAATGTTTAAGAACATGAAGAGGGGGAGAAAAAAAAGTAGAATTCAGAAAATACTGCATTAAAACGCCCCGCCTCAGTTTTGTCTCTCAGCCAAAATGGTAAGTGGAAGCATTTAAAGAAAACCAGAGGTGGCAGCTCCTTGTGATCAGAGGGATTTTATGTCTTTTTTATTATTATTAAAATATTATTATTTTAAATGTATTATGTAAATACAGACGCGGGCCCCGCGGCTGCCATCCTTTCAGCAGAAAACATCATTCATGGGCAAATTCATTGAAGAAACCGGCATGGGAACGTGCCGAGAATGTGATATGGCTTTATGAGCTGCAGACTGAAGGAAATCCAATTTCACAGCAGCAAGATATGGGATAATAAACACAGCTGGCCTAAAAAAAATAAAAAAATAAAGCCAGGCAAGGATTTTTAACTTTGTCGCAATAAAACACAGAACTAAAAAGAGAAATAATAAAACACTCAATATGGTTGCGGCATTTTAGCTCTTCATTATTTATAAAGGCGCATATTTCCGTCAGATGTGCTTTTCTTAACAGCTTGTCCCGCTGATAACTCGTAGATTTTAGCGCTTACCGGTGAGTGTCACTCCTCACTGTAGACGGATTTATTATCTCCCCCTGACAGCTGACAGCGTTGCCTCCATTCAGTCCGTCCCGGTGTTGTGGTTCGGCAACATTTTTCAGGACTTTTTACCCAGCTCGGCCCCCCCTCAGGAACGACATTGAAAGAAGCCTGCCAGCCTACTGAAGTCGCGCGGCGGAATTGACGCGACTCCGAGCCAATGCGCGGCTTCATTAATATTAAATGTAACCCTCCGCGTACAGTCGGGCCCCGCCCCCGCGATGGGAGGGGCCTGGAAGAGCCGAAGTGGGAGGGGGAAGAACCTCCACGAGGAGGGATGATGTCACTGCCAGCCAATTGAAAGGCTCTCCGGGAAGCTGAAGGAAAACGAGGTGGTGCTTTCAGGTGCAGCTCGTAAACTTGAAATTGCACGTTGAAATCTCTGTAGTCCATAAATAAAAGTTTAAGTAATTTAAACTCGTTATTTACAAGTAATACATAAATCTGATTTAAAAATCCTATCACTAGCAACTATCACACACACACACAGACACACATATAGAATAGAATAGAATAGAATAGAATAGAATAGAATAGAATAGAATAGAATAGAAATAGCCTTTATTGTACCGCCGAGGGGAAATTCAGGTGTCACAGCAGCATCTGTACAGAGGTTCACACACTAGTTACTTTACAAACTATAGATAGTGCACACAGAACAAGAATTAACACTGACTAACCATGATACAACTACTATTAATAAAAAATATATAATATAAAAAATTGTGCAAGAATAGAGAAAGATATGTTTTGTTTTAGAGACATTAGACTATCAGAATCCGACATTAGGAATCAGAA
>JARVGW010000086.1:15389608-15403112 GCA_031762495.1 Anablepsoides rubrolineatus | reverse complement strand
CAGGACACGCTGGAGGGACTATGTTTCTCAGCTGGCCTGGGAACACCTTGGGATTCCCCCAGATGAGCTGGCCCAAGAGACTGGAGAGAGGGAAGTCTGGGTCTCTCTGCTTAGGCTGCTGCCCCCGAGACCTGACCCCGGAGAGGAAGAAAACGAATTGATGGATGGATGATAAATAATTAATAATTAATAAATCTGGGCAAATCCTTACAATATTTATTTTATTGGCCAATAATTTGAATAGAAATCAGCTCAAAACCGACTGATTAAAACTATTTAGATGTTACGAGTTGTAAAAATCAAACATGTTTTGTGTTATTACATCGACACATTACACAGGCCAAAGCACTGACTTGTTCAAACCCACAAACTCTAAACAATTTTGTAAAAAAAATAACAGTAAACTGTAAAGTCAGAATAATATGTCTGACCATCTTTATTTGGGGTCTGCCAGTGTTGAGCTGGAAAAGGCACTCCTGTTGTGAAAGGCACCTCATGAATGTAAAGTGTCAAGCTGACAACATTCATGCTCAGTATACACTTGTTCTGTTACTATGCTGAGGCCCAGCCAATGCGTATTATTAAAGGACACAAAATGTAACTAATTAATAAGCTGTTCAATCAATTGGTCTATTTTTATTTGAATGGAGAGAAGATCTTGAGTTCTGCTATATTTAGTTAATTATTACTGAGTTTCCTTGTCTCAGTAAAACTCCAGTTTTCACATCGTGTGGACAATGTTACTGAAAGCCTCTGATTAGCCAGGGAGCTTGTTAGCTTTAAGGTACAGGGGTTATGTTGGACTTTAAGTAAATTATCAAAACATCTGGGACGACACGAATACCTGGAATTTTCTGCCAAACATAGGAATGAAAAAAAAAAGTACCTCCCACTGTGCAGCTGAAGAACAGTGAGCTCACGCAGCCTAATAAACACTTGCTCATGACTTCAATCTGCTCTCACACTGAGATGGAATGACAGTCGAGGTGACACTGCTTTTATTAGAGGCACGGGAATTAAAATGTCATGAACACTATGTGCGAGAGTTGGGCTAATTTACAATATGTGCCCTTGTTTTAAAACTCAAAATGAAACTGCAATTACAAGTGATGCTGTTCAGTGTTTGGTTAACAGAACATATTCTTTCAAAAGCTTTGATTAGAGAAGAAAAACGCTTGAAAATGTGATTTACTGCTGACTATAATGAGCTTCAAGAGTGGAAGGAAAGAACAGAAAGTGATACCTTTTTAAAAAGGAGTCTACAAAGGCAGAGAAAGCGAACAGTTGTGTCAAAAACACACAGAAATAAAACCAATGCACTACCTGCAGAACTAACAGACAAATTGAAGGGCTCAGCCTGGTGTGATAAAAGACACTGGGCTCACACATTTGCTTATGTACACCACTTTCAGGCTCCCCAAGTTATATTTCCACTCAGACATACACAAACGAGTAACACTCAAACTGTAGTTGACAGCTTTGTTCTATTATGCAAATTTACTGTACAAAAGCAAAAGAATATAGCTCTCATAAATCCAGTAGTCCTGAAGAATAGAGTACATTTTAAGGATAGATGGTTTCTCTGACAGGTTAGGACAATATAAGCCAATGTTTAGACACTGTATTAAAATACAAACTATGTATAATTAAGTTGATGTCTAACATGAAAAGGGTAACAAATACAGCCTTTCCACAGTGCAGGCGACAGAGCAGTAATGAGAGCAATGATGCTTAGCTCAGAGTCGGTAGTATGATGTTCAGTGGGGTCACCGCCTCAGGGAAGAAACTCCTCCCTGCTTCTGCAAGGCCGACCAGATGGGAGCGAAGTGAAAAGCCCATGATCGGGGTGGGTGAATCTTTGATAATGCTGTTTGCTTTGCCTAGACAGCATTTATGGTAAATGTTCTCAAAAGGTGGACATCTGGTTTAAACTCACTGAAGTGCTTTACAGCTGTCTGCTCTGATACTAAGCAACTACCATTACATATGCATTGGACTGCTTTTAGTGCTAAAGAGTTAAAAGACCACTTATACCCAGAACCACAGGTGAGATCACTGAATGTGCCACATGGCTTCTGCTCTCTTTTAGTGGTTGTGCAGGAGAAAAAGAATTAGGAGATATTGCATGAGGCATTGACACAAAGAAATCCAAAGCTTTATATGAAAAGCTGCTGTTAACACACAAATAAAATAAAACAACAAACAATCAAAAACTTTTTAGACTATAAATTATGCATTAATTGAATAAAAAAGATTAACAGATGAATTCTCATTTCCTACTGTTACCTGTACACATACTCTTTGACCTTGAAATTCAAATCAGAAAATTACTCTTAAATTATTCTACTAAAGCACAATGAATACAAGTTAAATATGATCCAAAACAACATATATATCACTCAGTAGGGGGCAGATGTTAGGGTGCAATACTTTTGTACATCTCTCATCTGGCGCGCCCAAAAAACACATTTTTATTATTTTTTACTTAATATGAAAATTGTTTCTTATATCAATGGTAAACTTTAAATTTATGATTAAATGCAATAAAATAAATAAATTTAAAAGGTGAAAGATAATAATAATTGTCCTGCCCCTGAGCTGTTGGCTTTAAGTAATTGAGCCATTTAGTTGGATATCTCAGTTTTAATGTCTCAAAATAAGCTGCTTTAAAATCAGCATCAACCATAAACTACATCTCCCATGATGCATGTTGATCATCCATGGGAATTCCCTGTCAGAAAGTGGGAGAGTTGAGAATTCAAGATGGCAGCTCCTCACTAGAAACTAATCAGTGAGTAAAACTATTGTTTTTACTTTAGAATTCCTGTATTATTTATTTCAGATTTAGTCAGTCATACACTTAGTTTTTATCAGTGTTTAAAAGAGGACATGTTAAAACACTGTTTAGTTAAAGTTAAACATGAAACGTCAAAGTTAACCCTTCGAGGGCCACCATAACGCTCATGTGGCCCTCAGTGAAAATGAGTTTGACCCTCCTGTCTTACAGGCTCACAGAATTTCAAAGCAAACCTATAGAGATGCTGTCTGCTATAAAGGATTTTAATGGAAGTCATCACTACACATTGCACAAAGCTAAATATGAGAAATTTCTTAATGTTGCGTGAACATAAACAACAGTGACTTTTTACCAGACCCACACAGGAATCTGGACGGTCTAGCTTCCCATCCTTACCCCAGCACATGTCTTGTCACATAACAACCATGGCGACGTTAAACCGAAGCAAAAATGGATTGAAATGAGAAAAACATCAAAATATTTGAATTATAGATCACAAAACAACAAAATTAGCTTAAGGCAATATTTGAAGAACTAATGGACGTTTATTTCTTTATTTCAGCTCATTTTATTTCTGACAAGAAGAACAATAAAAACATATCTATCCAAATGATAAAAACATGAACAACACAACCGCTTGAAACGTTTCATTTTTATACCTTCAGATTTTTATTTAAAACTGTATTGCTTTCTTTTGTCTCGTTCACCGTTACTAGCAGAAAACAAATCTCTGGTTGGCCTTGAATGCATTATGGGACATGGTGGGCTGAGAAGGATCCATTGGACCTGTCCCTCAAATTGGGGAAAGAGGACACATTTGTCGGCCCCACTGGAGGAGTCTCTTTTTTGGACAGCTGATAAATTGGGCCTTCTGAGGACCCAGCCCCTGACTTTAGACACACTATGTTGCCCTCCGGTAGTGTTAACAGTAAATTGTGACCTCTTCCATCATTTAAGTCAGTGGTTCTCAATCCTTGTCCTCAAGGACCCCTACCCTGCATGTTTTAGTTGTTTCCCTGCTTTGGCACAGCTGATTTAAATCAACAAGTGATTGACAGGCTTCTGTAGAACTTAAAGACTTACTGCAGAGCAGGGAGAACCACTGATTTAAGTTGCCCATCCCTGGTCTAACCTGGTGTTATCTAGAAACATCTTGTATCTATGCCATTGGAACTATGCATAAAGACAATAGATGGAGACAGAACAGTCAAAGCACCTTGGCACATTTATTTTGCCATTATAAAAAACACAAGTTTCTCATATTTTTAACAATATTTATTCAAGCTGTTCTTTTGGCTTTACAATGTACAAGACTCAGTATCCATTGCTGCTTCTAAATGTGACACTAAAACTTGGCCTCTCATGTTCTTATTAAGGGTTTACAAAGCCAGCTACATGATTCAAATCACAGACAATGAACAGACTAGTAAATTTAAAAAATGGCATGGTTTCTCTTTTGATTCATCATGTTTAAAAGCACTGCAAAGTACTTATGAATTACCAAAATCCAATAAGGGATGTAACAGCAACAGCACAATGGCTGCAATCATAAAGCTTGTGGGAATGAAAGCATGCAAGGATGGAAACAGTTTGACAAGAACCTTTGATAATTCTCTGACGTTTCCTTTCCTCTTCGACACATTCAGCCCGCTCAGGGTGACTGAGAAATAAGGTAGTTAAATAAAGGTGTCAGTTTATGTGGTTTACATCATTCAGAGTGACTACCTTGTTTCCACAGTCAAAGTGAGGAACTGTGTTGTACCCCAGATGAGAGCAGAGTCAGGTCAACAGTGAGGACATCGTCACAGGGAGACTGCTGCTTCAGGCTAACAGCATGTCTAATTGTTTCTCCAGACTCCAAGGCGTCACTCAAATGCATTAAATTAAAAGATACAAAATTCCACTTGGAAAAAAATAAAAAATAAAACCTGAACCAGGCTTCTGAAACTCATTCCTGCTCATACCTCACAGACGAACATGCCACACAAACAACCTTCACTGAGATGAAGGAGTTAAAGAAAAAGGCAGACTTCTTAAAAAGAAACAAATCAAAAAAACAGCTTTTTTTATTTATCCTCTTAAATCAAAGAGCTGCATTCTGTAAAAGCCAAAAGCACTCTCCTTTAATCTCCCCCCAAAACACGAACAAAAGTAAGTGATGGAAAAAATATCCTCAGTAGAATTACTCTGATGACTAACATGGTTAGCAAAGTAAGGGCTTATCCATAAAAAGGGCTTATGGGTAATACCTTTCATTCAAGACCCCTTAAACATCTGCATCTTTTAATATAAGCTGGATAAATTGGGGGAGAAGTCAGATACATGTGCCTGAATTAACACATGCTTAAAAGAAGTACAATCAAACTGACATTGAAACCTCTCTTTTGAATCCACGGCCATTAAAAGGTCTATTATGAAGCCTGGCAGTAAATTTGTCAAAGCTGAAGAATTTTATGAATAGGTCTTTTACTGGTGAGGTGCCAACTGGCAACCCTTCCACGCAAATGCCACAAGCACAGTCCATCACTCCCTGGTGTTAATGGATTACATCTTCTGAAATATTTTAATAGCACTTCAATTATGACACTTCACGCTGGGGATGCTTTTTATTTCGCATTTCTGAATATTTCATTTAAGGTTAAAGAAAAATGCACAATGTGTGTTATGAGAAGCAGCAGGATTCAAGGAAAGCAGGGAAAGAGTATGTAACCTCACTCCTGCAGTGGGTGGTGTTTATGTAAAACCATGGAGGTGTGTAGAAAAGCTGGAGTGAGTTTAAACCACGTGACCGTGTGATCTAAGCAGAACACAGTCTGGATTTACAGTACATGTTGGCAATATACTGAAAAAAGGACTGATGGTGTAGAAATCCTGAAACTTATTATTATTATTATTGACATTAGAATGTACCTTAAATAAGCTATCTAATAAAAAAAAGCTGTATCTGATTTAGCAACAGAAGAGAAATGGGAAAATGTGTCTCATTTCATAAGTAAGCAGATTTGATCTTATTTACCTGAATGTGGATGTGATCTGACCAGAACTTAAGCTCATAATGTAAAACTTTAAAATTAAAATAAGCTTACAAATCCGATGTAATCGCTGTTAATTATTGAACTGGTTAGCAGATATTAGCTTATGTAGCATGTTGCTATACACAGTGTAGAACTCTGCTAAATGATGCTATTATTTAGCACAAATTATTAAATATTACATTTAAGAAGCACTAAGTTCTTCTCTAACATTTCTATTTTGGTTCCAGAGTGTGTAATTGTGCACATTCTGTATGTCAATGTACTGATGAAATGTTTGTTACCGTGGGTATGTCCTCTGTGGCAGCCATCTTGTGTTCCAGCTAAAGAGGAAGCCCGCCTCAAACCCAGCTCCTTTACAGGAAGTGAGCTGATAAAAGCTGGAGTTTGATTGGTTGAGAGTTAGAAGAAAGTTACAGTAATTAAATGAGTAAAATGACTTGTAAAATGTGCATTATGTTTGACTGATATTTCATTATGGATAAATTATTGTTAATGTTTACATTATTTCTGTGAATTTCAAAGCTTTGTTTTCTTTTCCTGCTCTGCTGAGTTGAATTGAGAAGACGAGGTCTGAAGTGTATCAATATGTGGACTGCTGGATGTACTGAGACTGATGGAAAGGCTGCCACCTTGAAAGCTGCTGAGGCCAGAAAAAACAATAAACTTTTGTTTGATAAAGTTATTTCAGCTGAATTGCATCTGTTGACCTGAGCAGATAAAAAAAGTAACAGTTTATAAAACAAGTGCTCAAAACAGACTAAATTTAACACTGTCCAACAAACATCTCTGACTACAAGGTACACAGTTCAATTATTTTATGAATGAATGCATGACTTATTTTTCTTTAATGTGAACTTGAAATTTCTTTTTAAAAATGGAATAACTGTCACAGTCTCTGATATTTGCTAGAGTTCTTCTGATTGATGTCATTTTTTGCCCAAACTCCGTTCTCCGTCTTGCGACATCACAGTCCCCTCTAGTTTGAGTTCTGTTCATTCTGGATGTATATTAAGAATAAAATAGTTTAAAGGCAGAGGAGAATGTCTTTTTAAAACCCTAAAAACAAGGCTTAAATAACTGAATCTTTGTAATTATTAATGACTTTAGAGCAGTGATCATGATAAGGTTGTCTGTCTAAAACTTTAATTGTCTTTTTGAAGAGTCATGATTGATTTAAACACATTGGCTGTTGTGTGGGACCAAGTTGTAAGACAATAAGAAATATGAGAACAAATCATTGCATGCATTTAGATCTGCCTGTGTGGTGAGAAAATAATTAATTAGTTATATTTTGACAAAATGAAATTTTTGCACACATTTAAATCAAAACCCTATATTTGCATATTTCTCTACATTCCACTTTTGGACTTAATCCTCGTTTCGATGTGATGGGTCACATATCTGCTGATTTACATGGTTGTTGAATTAAATTGACATTAATAACAGTTATATCCATTTATTATAAAAATATTAGCCCTGTATGTTCACCATTTTGTTCCTTCGTATCGTCACAGATGCTAACAGAGGATGGGGCAGGTATGGCTCACTCTAGTTATATTGAACTCTATGTTTAAAACCAAAATGGTGAAGTCACTTTGTTGGCTGCCCATTTTTATCCACAGTATTACTTTCAACAGCAACTGCAATAATAGTTTTGTGTGCTTGTTCAAGAAAGATTTTTACTGCAGAGGAAGAGAAATTAAAAAAATGAGTAGGCTCACATATTTTGGATCCAAATCACTTTTTTTAAGAGAGGACATTCTATGCTTTGTGAGGTTTTTTGGACCATTTTCCATGTGATATGAGATTATGGAACCAATTTAAAATTGATCGGACCAATCAGCCGCCCACAAACTACAATAATGATGTAATATTACATCTCATACATAATTAGCACAAAAAAAAATCTCCAATAGATGAAAACAAATTAAATTTCAGCACTGCTCCTACACACTGCCAAAGAATTTTTACTTTCTTTCTAGTCGTCATGCTGGTTGAAATGTCTGGCAACCCTCAGAACATCTGCGTGTGGTTTAGGAGGGAAAGAGACTGTCTGCCAGTCGGAAGGTTGGCAGTTTGATCGCAGCGTCCCCAACCCACATGTCCTTGAGTTAAATATTGAACTCCATGTTGCCGCAATTTGTTGTATATGTGAAAGAACGTGTGAGTAAGAATTGTTTTGTGGAAGCACTTTGAGCGGTCAACAAAACCAGGAAAAAAAATCTAATGAATGCAGTCCATTTGTCAAAACTGTTGTTTTAAGGTCATTATTGAACTTGGCAAAATGTTTTTTGATGACTGAAGGACAAGAAAAACCTCTTACCATCATCAGGACAAAAGAATGGTGCTGAACAGATTTAACAGCTTCTGCACTTTTTGATCTTTGTTTTAGTCACAGGTACTGCATTCACTGCTGATGCCACAGGTCTTATCCAGCATCATATCAAGCTGTATGCACAGGCTGATATATAGTCAGAATAAAGTGTATTAATACACAATCTGACTCAATACAATGTACAGCAGCAGTTTGACCATGCTTGATGGGATTAGCCTGGAAAAGATTGACTCTTATGGTTAAGAAAAATAGGATTTGGTGATGTACCTTCCCTATATCCTGCAGAATTGTCATGTTAAACATGTGTTTGACTGTATTCTGATGCCAGGTCAAACTGCCCTTTTCACTGATACAGCTCTGACAAAGACCAGCGCCGCTGTAGGGCAACTGTTTTTGATAAGGGCTGTGGCTGTATAAAAGCTTGCACTTATCTTTGAGACAGACATATTGTGTCATCTTTTCACTACGGCGAAGAATTGTCTCAATCCCATTGGACTTTCAGCTCGACATTTTTGATATTGAATTTATAAAAATCACCAAGCGAGGCTTTTACTGTTTAATAGTTTTACTCCAACAATGCTGCCTATTAGCTGATATAGTCCTTAAATGCCACGTTTATTGCTCTGGATAGGCTGTGTGGACACACTGAGGTATTTCATTACAGAATAGGAATGAATAGAACAGAATACAACTTTATTATTTCTTGAACTTGTAAAAATTTTAGGTGCTATTCTCAGTAGGTGGGGCACACACTCTACTGGCCCTAGTTGTTTTGTGGTCCATTACGTACAGTTTTGTTCATTTAACTAAGTAACTAAACTAAATTTCTTCACTTTAAAGGGGTTATTTTCACAACTGACACTAATTTTAACAATCTGAATGACTTGCGTTGCTTTAAATTTGCATACCCCTTGCCAAATTCCTGGTCCAGCTGTCTCAGTTGTTGTGTCCTTAGGCAAGATACTTAACCCTAATGCCTCTGATGTGTGTCCCATCAGTGTATGAATGTGATTGGCACTGATTAGTCTCCATAGATGATCACATGTTAGCTTTGTAGGAGATCTGGTAGAGTGCTGGGTAAATGAGGACACAGATTGTAGTGTGAAGTGCTTTGAGTGCCCTGGTTGGGTAGAAAAGCGCTATACAAGTACAGTCCATTTACCATATTTTTATTATTATACTCTTTTAAAACACACAGTTTATTATATTTCTTGCTGTGGTAATAAGAACCAAAGCAGGGGGTGACCAGATGGGAGAAAATGTCTGCTGGAGCAGACATGCGATCACTTATCCTCTTGTCAATCAACAGGACTCACCTACATTATGGACAGAGTTGTTATAGAGAAAGAGCAGTTAGAATAATAAGCTGTGACTAATCTGTAGCCACAAGTCTAAAAATATATTAAACTGGTATTTTTATTCAAAGCTAAATTTTGATTAGACAAACATATTGGTTGTTATGAACACATTTTATAGCAGCCAGGCTGCTGGATCTTAATCCATAAATCACTTAGGCCACCAAATCATTAGAATGAAGGGGTCAAATTGACCTGAAGGTGGTCTGTAACTGTGCCTGTTCACTTCTCACAGAAATGACAACAGAACCCACATTTTTTCTTGAGCGGTGAGTCATTATTTAAAACTGGACTGCCTGCACAATATAGTTAATTGTAATTCTTAACTTGTGCTGGGCCTTCAGGTGTAGTCGGAACAAAGGTTAATGGAAGTGAAAGCACATAAAAGAGAGACAGAAGAGAGGGATATGGAGGAATAAAAAAAATGACAATCGAAAATGAAGTAGTCTTAGTTTGTCAAGTTTGTGGCGAGAGAACTTTGTGTCCTTTAGTTGCTGCCAAGGCTATTCTACTCTCACACGGTGACACCATAATTGCAGTGCAGGGACCAAAAGAAGACAGCCACTGCCCACATAGCCTCCTCAGTGGGTTCCTCAGTAGCACAAGGCAATTACACAACCTTGCACCACAGCTGAGTTTAACTGTCTCAGTCTTTACATTCAATCTCCTCTACATCTTTGGTGTGTTTTCCTTCAGTTAACAGGCATTTTTCTTTCATGCCCTAAAGATGGTAGATATTTCCTCATATATGCAAACCCAAGATGGATGAAGTAATCCTTTTTACAGCTGGAGGCTACCCAATATGTTATGGCATTAAGATTTAATCAGCAGGGCATGGACAAGCTAAAGCCTCCTCAGCTATAGGTGGGGTTGGTGACATTGAACTGTTCAAAGGTAAAAACGCCTTCACTGACATGAAAGCTTAGGCATGATAACATCTTTCAGCTTTCATCACTGCACCTGCTGTGATTAGTGTTTGTGAATGGTTTGTGAACAGCGGCCAAAGGCAATTATTATCTCTGCTTCATTCATCTCACCAAGACCATTGATTTGCAATTAGTCCAGAGGTGATATTACACACAGGTTTCTCTTTTACAGCCAGGTACAGTATCTTGTGTGCTGTGCTCAGCCATTGTTGTCGAGTCCCACTGTGTCGCCCCAGGCCCTAAGTCAGTCTGGATCAAGTATTCACTCAGTGTGATGTTGTCAATTTCCCCCATGATGCTCCGAATTGTTGTGTATAAGTATGCAGGTGGTGTTGGTGGTGTATGTCTCTGCTCCTCCCCTTCCTAAAGAACACTGGAGGTTTTATCAAACCCTGACTGGGAAGACAGATGGCTTTGAATAGGGGGAGCCTAATGTAAAAGTGTGTGGAGTACGGCGAAGGGGGAGATAAGCGGCAGACGGCCATTTCTCTCTGGCTGTGTTGGGGTACAGGGCCTTAAATCACCTGTTATCTCCTGCTGCCTCAGCCAGACGCTAATGGTCACCACAGCAGGCTGAACCCCGCAGGCAGCAGCGGAGGGGGCGGAGGGGGGTTCCTCTTCACTATTGCTGCAGCAGGTTTCATGAGAGAACACAGAGATACAGTAAACGCTTTAGCAAGAACATTATTCTTTGTGCCATACAGTAACCCGACAGCCCATTGGCACACAGCCTATTATTTCCCTTCAAAATGTGACATCACTATCCAAAGAGAACCCCGTTCCTTCATTTCCTACTTGTTGCAGAAAGTCTGCAGCCTGCACAATCAACGAGTGAGAAAAGCTCAGATGGGATGCCTGTCCATCAAAGGGCAAACACAGAGCATAAAAAAACCAAAAAGGTCAAATGAAATGAATAAAAACAAGAATATAGTAGCCGAAGCTCAGTCATCCAGAGTAGAGCTGCTGCTCCTCCACGTCGAGAGGAGCCAGTTGAGGTGGTTCATCTGGTTAGGATGCCTCCTGGACGCCTCCCTGGTGAGGTGTTCTACACGTCCCACTGGGAGGAGGCCCAGAGGAAGACCCAGGACACGCTGGAGGGACTATGTTTCTCAGCTGGACTGGGAACACCACTTTTTGTTATGCTGATAAGGGTTTGAAATTATTGCATATTTACATATACATATATATATACATATATGTATGTGTGTGTGTGTGTGTGTGTAGGTGTGTGGGTGTGTATGTTTATCTCTCTGCTTAGGCTGCTGCCCCTGCGACCCAACACCAGATAGGTGGATGGAAGGAAAGAAGGAAGGAAGGAAAGAAGGAAGGAAGGAAGGAAGGAAGGAAGGAAGCACAGTGGTTCAGTTGATACAGTGATTACCTCCCAGTAAGAAGGTTCATGACCATGATACCATTTTGATTTTAGATTTACATCAAGTATTTGATGATGGATCCTTGTTTCATTTTGCCATGATGAAATTGAGTCATTATTCATTTAATTGATATATGGATGGGATCAATATATTGTTACACCCTTAATTATGACATCACATCCAACTTAAGTGTGTTCCAGTTGCAAGTCAAAAGGAGCAGTAGGATTTGTTAATTGTTTTGTGTGACAAAGCTAACTATTATTATGAGAACAAGCTGATAACACTGTCTGGGTGTGACATATTGCTCTGAAATCTGTATGTCATTTATTATTAATGTCTCTGCATAGATGTGTAAGTGACCGATACCATCTGCATTAGAAACCCTGACTGTCAGTCACAGAAGCTGATTTTTGAACTGAACTCAATAGCCCTTCTCCTCTTCAGCCAGAAAGTGGCAGCTTTCATAATTTATAAGACCGTAGAATAGTTTTCCATTTTGCCTCTGCCTATCGTGCGTGAACACACTCAGAAAAAGGAAGCAGAATTCCTGGATCTTGTTTATTATTCATCCCTTCTTTGTGCGGTAAGCTTTTTGTTCACAGTGATGGATGCAGCGATAAACTGTGTTCACTGACAGTTTGGAGAAGAGGTTCTGATTGCATGCAGTGATTTTTACTAAGCAGTCTGTTTTTATGCAATTCTGCATGAAGCATTGAAATTTGTGGCCGTTTCACTTTAGGTGTCAGCCTTGTTCCTTTCATGTAGTTACTTCTCTTGATAATATTCATATTTTTTAGTCTTTGTATTAGGAATTTTGACATTTTCTCCCCCAAAAGTGGTGGAAAAATTGAGAAATGTTCAAATTTGTAGACTTTTATAGGTAAACTTTGATTTGGCGTTTTTGTTTTCAGTAGTTTACCAGTAAAATATTACAAACACTACAGGCCATAAGCTAACCAATTAACATCTTGCTATGCATTAAACTTCTTGTTGGAAAACAATGCTAATCATAAGCGACCAAATCTATATAAATATCATAAAAGCTAGGGCTTATTAACTTGTAATTATCTTTTAAAACACCATTTTGCATTTACTGCCATCATTATCCTGCATTGATATGCCATTATTAAAAGACAACTGCTAATAACAAGCTCAGCCTTCATCAAAGCTGGTAATACAAAGAGCTTCGGCTGTTTCACAACAAAGAAAGCTGCAGAGAGTCGAGTGACTGCGGCTCAATTATCTGTGACATCCACGAGCACTCCGACCAGCTGTGTTCTGCATGAAACTGCCAACTCTTTGGCAAATTACTCGGCTGATATTTTGGACTAAAAATCAGCACAATGCTCTCAACACAAAGTGAATGTTAACATTGTGATTTAAAGGGGCTGTATTAAGCAAACTCGACTTTTTTGAGCTTTATATCATGTTATAATGTCATCCCCTCATCTTAAACATACCCAGAGTGTTGCTTTGACTCATTCATGCATGTTTGAGAAATCTTTGAATTTCCTGTGGTAGCCATGTGGAGCTGTCTAAACGATTGATGGTACAAAGCTCCGCCCATTTACACAAAGCCCCTCCCTGGAGCTCACAAAACCAATAATATAAAGTGTTGCTTCTTATTGTTTTTTTTTTTTTTTTTTCACTTCAGTAGAAAAAAGAACTAAATATGTGAACTAT
>JARVGW010000086.1:15359263-15381847 GCA_031762495.1 Anablepsoides rubrolineatus | reverse complement strand
TGCTTAGGCTGCTGCCCCCGCGACCCGATCCCGGATAAGCGGCAGAAAATGGATGGATGGATGGATGGATGGATGGAAAAACAAAATTAAAGCAAAAGACACCATACTTTCTGTCTGGTGGTGGTGTAAAATCTCTTCTATCCTAGTTTTTATTAATCATTCAGCTGACATATTTAATACAAACCCAATGAGTTTTTTAAAATATCTAGTGCAGGAGCAACAGCACAGTTCTCCATTTTTAATAAATAGAACTGATTGAACAAAGTATTATACTGTAGGAAAACTCTGCGTTGTTCAAATTGGTATGTCCAAATAAACAGGAATCTGTTTATCAGCAAATCTCAGAACTTTGACTTTTTTCTTGTTCAAGAAGCATCTGAGCTCATTCACCATTTTATCTGTTATAGTCAGCATTTCTTGATTCTTGAAAGTCTCTCTAGTTGGACTTGTTTTGACTTTGAGCTGGATCTGGATCTGATCTCAGTTCTCTCTCTGAGATCAGAAAATGAACTTCCATCACGGTCGGTGGTCACCAAATTGTAGGAAAAATCTTGTTCTTGTTCAAAATGGTATGTCTGAATAAACAGGAATCTGGGATTTCTTCTTTAAAACTTTATTTTCCATCTTCTGACTCCAATCAGATTCAATAGTACAGCACACAGTCCTCTGAGAGACCTTGGGTAAATCAAAACACAGCTGCCCTGCTTAGGCAGACTCCGCAGCACACTAACAACTCTTTCTACTATAATATTGAATTGAGCTTATAATGTATTTCACGTTAGACGTCAGAACATAACTCATTTTTGTTTAGGCTAAATGACAGAACACATGATAAGACACACACCAACTCTGTCTGCTTTAAACTTACAGGCTGAAATGATCCGAAAGTATAAAATACAATACTGCATATAACATTCAGTTAATCAGTTACAAAATTTCCTTCAATACTGTCAAAAAATAAGCAATGTTTACCCGTTACCTGTTCAGATCTAATAATAATGTTTGAGTGAGCCATGCAAAAGCATCCTGACACAGCTGTGGACTGATTAGCTCTAGTTTAATCTGCCTCTGACAGGCATCAACTAAACCCGGAAACACACATCAAGTACCAACCTTTTCGCATCCTGACTCCGCCTCATGACATATCTTAAAGACACAGGCTATTTCTATACAGAGTCAAGATTTCAGACGTTATTCCTCATGCTAATGTTTAATCACATTTTTTATATGTGTTGTTTTAAATCAGACATGTATCTATTAGGGGTGTAACGATACATTGATCTATATCGATATTGATTTGAATGGTTCATGATTCAGTGATATTGAGGCAAAACGAAAATATCAATCTATATCGTCATCATATGCTCAATGGGAATCAATATCATATGCCCAGCTAACACAGTCATTGTGTTAGATGGTCATATGATATTGCATTATATCGATGGCAGACATGTGAATTGAATTGAATCAAAATCATATCGTGACCGACTTTGTGATATCAAGAAATATCAAATTGTCATCCAAACATATTGATGTAATATTGTATCGTGATAAAGCTGCTGATTTACACCCCTAGTATATAACTAAAAGCCTCCTGAGTCTGTGAAAGTCTGATCAAGAGTCCCACAGCCCAGTCTGCACATAAAATCATCAATTTAATCAGAAATATAAAAAGTTTTTACTGTTCACTGTTCACATAAAAAAAGTCAGTAGTAAACTACCCAATACATTTCTTCAATACCATCAGTGATGTTTTTATGCAGTTGCAAAAAATAATTGCACTTTTTTTAGTCTTTGGTTAGAAACAAAGCAAGTATTATTAGAATAAATCAGAAATGAGAAGTGTTTTTATTTGTGTTTACAGCACAAAAGAAGAAAATTAAGTTTAACTGTCATGTGATGCTAAACAAACGAGTCCCGCCAACGGTACATAATACACCCTATTAGTAAACTGTATATAGCATCAATTCACAACAAAAATCATTTCATGGTGCTGTACAAAACTATTCACATACCTTTATAAAATGCCAATAATAAAAGTTATCTATCTAAGGAAGACAGCAGATTGTGTTGAATCTTCATTTTGTTGCAATCTCCCATCCTGAGCAGCACATTGACAACAATGAAAAGAAACAACTTTCTTTTTTAACAGAAAGAAACCTGTCTGATTAACCAAAATCTAATTTATGATCTCCCTCACACAACAATCCCGAATATGTCCGTTTGGTATGTGCTAGGAGGGTAAATATATACAGTACGCTCGCAATTCTATATAGATTTGTTTGGATGATGATACAATGTTTATATCACAAAGTTTGTCATGATACAATTTCAGTTTAATTTACAAGTCTGCGATGGATATGATGCAATATCATATGGCCTTGATATGGACAATTTGTTGTTTCATTTTATCTTACTTTTTTAATCTTTTTCTACCTCAATTGTTTATACATATATTTATTTTTATTGTTCTGATTTATTTGCTGTGATGTTGTTTAAATTTTTACCTTATTTTATTTTACTTCTTGTTTGTTTTTTTTTTTTACCTCTTTTACCTTTTTTATGTTCTGATTATTTGCTACAGTTTTTTTTACATTTTATTTAAATCTTATCTTAACTCTTTTTTTATTTGCTACGGTTGTTGTTTACATTTTTATCTTATTTTATCTTACTTTGTATTTGTTTTTTAACCTCTCATTTTACCTTTTAATACTCTGATTATTTGCACTATAGGAGATGCTAAACTATTTCGTTGTTCGTTGTCTGTGGACCGCAGTGTTCTTTTCAGTGCAACAATGACAATAAAGATTTATCTTATCTTAATCAGATTAGTAGAATTCATAAGTACCACTCAAGAGGAAGAAGTGGTCTTAAAAAAGTTAAGGTTAACATGGAGCCATAGTCTGATGACCTTTACTATCCTAAAATATTGTGGAGGTATACTGAGGATAACTTTTGTACCATCTTATAAATGGACAGTTCGGCACAATCTATGGAGCACTTTTGTACTTTTGCTAAATGAGACATTGAGCTTTTTAACTTCTCTAATTATTTGTGATGTCAGCTATGTCCTGTCTGACTCACACTTCTGTTTTGTGGGTTTGATCGTGTAACAAAACCTACATTTGCTCCAAATCATGGCAGGTGATGTGCTAATGTGTCAGACAAAACGTGTTCTTACAGGAAAGGTGCACAACTAACAGGTCCAGTTTCACCTCAGTCACATGATCACTGACTCGCACCCATCTGAGATCGCAGGTTGATAGTTTTGGTGCAACTTACATGAGATCTTTTCTGTAGTTGTGTTCAGTTAAAGATATTTAATCCAAAATATAATGATGGGTATACAGCAGGTTAGGATTAGTGGCCCTCTCAAGTTTCTGCTGGAACTTGATGAGCTCAGAAGTTTAAAGTGTTTCAGGGAAGCACTTCAATCGTGACTGACGTGTTGGTAAGAACCTCACATGTCAGTCATGCTTTCTCTGACTGTCCAAGGTTTTCTGCAGACGTAGGCACTCTGTAACCACGCTCGCAAAATGCAGAGTCATCATCATTCGGTCTGACCGTGCACTGGCTGACTGAAATGCTTTCGCACACAAGAAAAGACTCAAGTTAGAAGCATTTCATGTGACTGCCAGAAATAGTTTAGTTGTGAACGTTTCACGGTTTTTACAGCTCCAAAATAAGAGTGAAGTGTTTGCTGCATTTGTGAAACTGAGCTGAGACGACCACTAACTCCTGCTTGTTTAAACCCTCAGTAATAAACTGTATTCATGTGTTCTTTGTCTGGCAGATGGGCTGACATGTTATCAGCGAAGGGTTGTCATGATGACCCTGAGCATGACTTCTCCCACCCCTTTGTACAGGTACAGTAAGAGACATCTGAGTACAGCCTTTTGGATGGAAAATGTTTTTTAAAAAATCAATAATTCATGTAAAACAATAACAATGATATCAAAATACAGTGTAATACCTCATAAAACTAAGTCATTTAAGTCCGGGGTATTTTCAGTCATTTGTTTTTAGTTTTAAAAACAGATATTGAAAAATGAAAATTATTATGGGTGGCTCAGTTGGTAGAGCTGATGCCTCTCAGCAAGAAGGTCGTCGGATCAAATCCCGGCCCGGGGACCTTTCTAGATAGAGTTTGCATGTTCTTTCTGTGCATGCGTGGGTTTTCTCTGGTCACTCCGGCTTCCTCCCTCAGATCAATAACATGACTGTTAGGTTCATTGATAACTCTAAATTGTCCCTAAGTGTGAGTGAGAGAGTGAATGGTTGTCTGACCAGTGACCCCCGTGACCCTAGAAAAGGAATAAACGAGTATAGATAATGGATGGATGAAAATTATCATTTTATATTCAAACAATAAAACGGTCAGTCTTTTCTTTTTCTCTAATTGGAAGTTTAAACCGTCCTTATCACAAACTGGTGGAGCTAGTTAAATAACTTCTTAATAACAGGCTATAAATAAATAAATAATAAAAATAAAATAATAATAATAATAATAATAACTACTTTTGCAATTATTAAAACCAGGGACTCTCAAACCTTTTAGGGCTGGGGACTCCTTACAAGGGTGAAAAAATGCCAGGGACCCCCTCATAAACCCCATGCTGTTTTAAAAGATAATTTGCTGTCATTTCAACTCCTAAATGCCATGGGAATATATATATTTTTATTTAGTTTATTATGTTTGTTTTATTAGTTCATTGTTCCTCATGCATTTTAAAAAATAAAAAACTAATTAACAATTTAGTGGCAGTTTTTGAGGACCCCCAAGATACCTCTCGTGTTCCCCAAGTTTGAGAACCTCTGTTTTAAATAAAGTACAGGCTATGATATATTGATATATTGATATAGTTAGATATAGCTACAAATATTGATATAGCTGGTCTAGCTAATTTCTTATAAAAAGCTATTTGGCGCCACCTTTAAACAGTCTGATAGTGGGATGAATAAACTGTTTTACTTTATAACACAATAAATAAATGCTACCTTTTAGTTTTACATTTCTTTAGCTGGTATCAGCTGATAATTTGTATATTTAACTGTTTCAAACTGTTTAACAAAAATACAATGACAGGCAGTTTTTCTGTTTTTGGAGAGCAAATTAAAAATGTAATAACCATCCGTTTTTCAATATCTGTTTTTAAAACAAAAATCAAATGACCAAAATGTGCACGAACCATTTTACACTGAGTTATTGTTATGATTCACGCTCTCATGCAGTATTAGGAAATTTTACTAGATGTGTTAGCGCGCAGAGAGCGTGCTGAGAATGACTGTCGGCTACAACTTCACCAAATTTAACTCAATAACTGCAAAGATTAGCTGAGTTTTAGTCATTTTTGTTTTGGGTATATTTGTATAGCTGTGGCGGCCATCTTGAATTGACAATTACATTTTGAAAGTTTCTTTAAAGCCCTTCTTCCAAATCTTGTAATATTGTTTGTAAAACTTGGTTCTGTTCTGTTCTGTGTCTGGTTCTCCTGGTTCAGGCAGTGGGAATGTTCCTGGGTGAGTTCAGCTGTCTTGTGGTCTTCCACATCTGGCTGTGCCATGACAGACGGAGGCCAGAACCAAGAATAAACCCTGGCCAGAGGTTCAACCCTCTTCTGTTCTTTCCTCCTGCAATGTGTGACATGTTGGCCACTTCCATCATGTATGTTGGTAAGTGACCACAGCCTGCTAGGGTTTATCCACCTGTAAAATGGATGGGTTAGGGTTAAAATCTTTAGTCATAGATATGCAGAATAATTAGCATGACAGATTAGCAGTTGTTAACCTCCAGGATGTCCTCTGCTTGTCTGCTTCTATAAAAACGGTCCTTCTGTCTTCCAGCCCTCAACATGACGAGCGCCTCCAGCTTCCAGATGCTCCGTGGAGCCGTCATCATCTTCACCGGTCTACTTTCTGTGGCGTTTTTGGGGCGGAAGCTCGCGGTCAGTCAGTGGATCGGCATATTCATCACCATCCTGGGCCTGGTGATAGTCGGGCTCGCCGACTTCGCCACTGGCCATAAAGACGACTCGCACAAGCTCAGTGACGTCATCACTGGTGAGATATTTCTGAGCGTAAACTGAATGGTCACATAAAAGCACGAAGATATCTGTACAGGTGGACTCCTGTTTAAAGTGATTTTTAGTCACATAACCACTCTCTTCTGCTCTTTAGGTGATCTTCTGATCATCATGGCTCAGATTGTTGCCTCCGTGCAGATGGTGCTGGAGGAGAAATTTGTCTACAAACATGATGTCCATCCTCTTCGGGCCGTTGGAACTGAAGGTAAATCAGTTCTTTGTTCGTACATGTAGCACCTAAACTGACATAAATATTCAGTGTTAACAGAAATCAACATAAATGAATCATTTCATAATCATTTACAAGTCATTCACACTATTGAGCTAAGTTTTTTTCTTTGTACATTTTTCGGCACACATCTCATTCTGCAGTTTTTGTACTATTTTAACAATTTATGTATCAACATATTCAGCTCCTTCAGGACATTCTGGCTATAACATTTGGTATTTCACCAATTTATAGTTTTGATATATTTAGCTTTTTCTGCTATTTTATTCTCATTAAACGACTGGATCTGTTTTCATCAGCCTTAAAACCCATGAAAATGTTCATAAATCTTTAATGTACTTTTTTCCTTTTGTAATGGTTCTAACTTTTGAACTCATTTGTACGAATTTCAACTTCCTTCTGCTTCTTTTTGCTGATTTCATCTTCTTTCTGCTATTTATTTAGGTTTTTATGCTACTTTCAGCTGTTTTTGTGTTTTTAGTTACTTTTTAGCTAATTTATGCTTTTTCAGCTTTTGTAATTTCAGCTTCTTACTGCTTATTTCAGCAAATCTTCTGTTTCTATGTGATAATTTCAGCTTCTTTTTAAACTAATTTTTAAGCTAGTTTCAGCTTTTTTAGTTCAGAAAATTCACGTAGTGAAACATTTTGTTTAGATTAGATCAGCATTACGAAGCATTTTAGCTTTTCGTTTGATTCAGTTTAGCTTTGCATCCTGCAGTTGAACCGTTGAGATTGTGGTTTTCCTCTCATCTGCTCCATTCTTTTGTAAGTTTCAAAAATTGACTGCAGGTAGCTGTAACGAACAGGAACAGGCTTGCAAGCCTCTGTTTTCCCCCACCAGTAATTGGTGGGTTTAAAATGCAGAACTAGAAGATTGTGATAGGTACAGTATGCCCAATCCTGCTGTTCTGTAACTGCTGTACAAGCTGAGAATGTCTCCTAATGCTTGTTTTTCCAAGGAGAACTAATCAATTAGTGCTGCTTCAATGTGTCGTCAGAAGAAGAAGAATGTGTGTTATCAGACCACTGATTGCTAAACTGGTCAGCTAATAAAAGCTTTTAATCGTTTGATCAATACACTAGATAGTTTGTTTATGAAAGGCATCTTTAATGTTTATTAGTAGAGACACAACTTAGTGAAATCCAAGTAAAGTTTTCCAGGTTGTGTTTTCTACAGAAAAATACAACTAAATGCCTAACACACAATTTACACACTGTTTTCATATTATTGACCAAGCTTATGTTTTTAGATAAACTGTGTGATAACACACAGGTTCCCAAACTTTTCCATGTCATAAGCCTCTCAAACAGCGTTAACTTTTCCTCACCTCACTATTCAATAAATATTTTATTTTTTTAGCATAAGAATTGTATTAACTAACATATTTAAACTCTTTTACATTCCTACTGAAAAACGGACAAAAAAAATGAACAAAATCTCTCGCTTAAATAATATTTCAATACAATAAATTATATTTTAAAAGTATTGGGAAAACATTCAAATTTATGATAATGATTTAAAACGTTTTAGATTTTTTTTTTTCTCATCTTCCCATCTTGCCTAACTAGCGCCCCCTGGTGGCCTCCCATTGGGCCGTGGCCACCACTTAGCTACCACACTGTTTTATGACCAAACAAGCTTAAACATCTCATTCATCAGGCTTTTTAATAATTTGTTTTTAAACTAAATGACTCACTAAATGAATGTATGTGTATATATTTATATGTATATATATTTAAATAGGTAACTATGGGTATATATTTGTATGTATACTTTTCAGCTATTAATATTATATACACATGTATTTTGTTGCTGTGTTTTTGTTTGTGTTTTTTTTTTCCTATAAAAAAATAAAAAGTCACTGATGATGAAGAAACTAATATTCCATTCTGTTTTCTACTGAAGTGGCTGGGAATGAAAAAAATTGTCTTTCCAGGTCACTCTTGGAAAGTTGTTTTCCTGGTTAAATAAAGGATCCATATAAAGAAGATTAGCAACATTTTTTTAGTTCTTCCAAAAGAGATGACATCAGTGTACTGAAAATGATTAAAAGTTTATCAATCTAAAATATTTGGGGGCACAGGTCTGTGCTGCTGTAACTTTGTGGGTCAAAAGCTGAATAGTTTGGGGAGCACTGGTTTACATTGTCCTGTGGGTTTGGTCAGTTTTGGAACTTCTATTCCAACTAATGTTGTTATGATTTTCTCCTTTCAGGCTTGTTTGGTTTTATTGTCCTGTCGCTGCTGCTCATCCCCATGTACTTCATCTACGTCGGCAACTTCAGCAACAACCCCCGGCACGTGCTGGAGGACGCCATAGATGCCTTCTGCCAGATCGGGAACAAGCCTCTCATCATTTTGGCTCTGCTAGGCAACACGGTCAGCATCGCGTTCTTCAACTTCGCCGGCATCAGCGTGACCAAAGAGATCAGCGCCACCACCCGCATGGTGCTGGACAGCCTGCGGACCCTGGTTATCTGGGTGGTGAGCCTGGCCTTGAGTTGGGAGCAGTTTCAGGGCTTGCAGGTTCTGGGTTTCCTAGTCCTCCTGCTGGGCACGGCGCTCTACAATGGACTGCACCGCCCCCTGCTGGCCAGGATACCGTGGTGCGCCGCGAGGATGGACTTGGAGGAGAGCAGCTCGGCAGAACGAGAGCGGCTGCTGAATGACGGCAGCGTTCAGGGTGCGGACACATAAAACCGCCGTCACAGCGACGCTGCACCTTTCAGGAGTTCTGTCAGTCGACATTTACACATTTTCTGTTTACGCCTCAGATTTTAATTAATCTAACTCGAGCTGTAATCCCAGGTTTGTTTTTAAAACAGTAGGGAAAAAGTCACTTAATTTAAAGTGCCTGTGACATAACATTTCTGTAATAAATATGAATGCATTTTAGAAGAATTGAAGAATATGCATTTCACAGGCACTTTTTTTTATAACACTCTTAGAAACATCAACAGTTCAGCTCAGGTTTAAAGTAAAGTTCAGGATAAAGACAAAGTTAAAACAAACTGACTCAGATTTTTTTCTTGGAGTTTTTTATATTTCAAAGCAAAAAGTAACCACCTCCTGTATACGCCTCTGTGGTAACATCGAAACCTTTTCCTTCTTTTTTAATCCCAACATTTATAAACTGAAAAAGAGAAAGAAGCTGACAGTAGTTTTATTATAAAAATTAGATTTGAGGGAAGTTTTTTTTCTGTTTTACTTCACTTTTTAAAGGCATTCTTGAAGAAAACCAAAAACAGTTATCAGTGTGATTGTTATATGTTTTGTTTTTTAAGAAAATAGAACAGTTTTTTTTTTTTTTTTTGGCATTTTGTGTAAAACCGCAATTTAAAATCTCTTGTTATGTTAATTTGTTCAAATTAAGCCTGGAATATAATCTTAATGTAAAGTTTTTATTGATTGTGCCAAAATGTTTTCTGCTCACACTCAGCACACATTTTTTATGCATATAGGAGTGGGTATTCTAAGTATTATCATGTTGTGTTTGTAAACAGAACTTTATATAAAGAAATCTTTGGTTGACTTTAATAAAAACATGCTGCAACCCTTTGATTTAAATAATAATATAAGGTACACTAGGAAGTAAAAAGGGAACTGTTGTGAAATCACAATAATGTGGTGATTTTTTGTTTGTCAGTTGTGTGCAAAAAAGATAGTTTTATAGAATGAAATACATTAAACATTTAATGTTTATGTTCACGTGTAAAAATGTTTTGTTTTTCTGTTGAAATGATTTTAAACTGAAAATAAAAAGGACTCATTGGCTGGACAAGGGAGGCGTTTAAAGATGATTGATGTAAAACTTGTGTCTCAAAGTACAGCTTCAACTCTGATTTAGGACTGCAGAAGAAACATTTAAATTATTTAGAGACATTTACTGCTGTTAATAAAAACCAACGCTGACTTTTCTATTTGAGTAGAAACTAAATAATAGTTTGAAATAAGGAAAAAAAGAATGAAGGTGTCTAATATCACAAGCAGCTGACACCTGCACTCACTTCCTCTGAACGTCCCTGCAGACCCCCTCTACCCTTTAATGGGGGTCAAATGTTAAAGCCGAGGTTCCTCAGGGAGCCTTGTGTGTCACCATGTTGGATTTAATGGGGCGGGATAAAAAAACGTGTTAACTGACCACAAACATATTGGTTTGATTTGGTAATTTAAGACTTTAGAGTTATTAGAAAGGTAAATTTTTCTTTTTCATCTGCATGTTTGGTTATTTTATTACCAAGAAAAGCAGAAGAAGCTGCTCTAGAGAGAATTTATTAAAACCATCTGCAGTAAATCCAGTTAAATCATCTGAAATTTGTTTGTTTTATGAATAAAACCATGAGTTCAGTGGATCTAAGCTCCACACTTGACACAACTCATCTGAATTCAGTGAATTCAATTTAAAACGTAATAAAATTCAAATTTACCAGTGGAGAGGAGATGAGCTTAAAAAGTAAAGTGTTGAAATCAGATCAAAGTTGAAGTAACTAAAATCTAATCAGCTGAGCTTGTTTAAAAATAAATGAACATTTCAGCCACTGACCTGATCAGCATTTGTAAAAAATCTTTTTAACATTGAATATTTAACCCAGAATCTTGCCGAGTCTGCATTTTTTTGAAGACAGCAGTCAAAGCAGATTGATTTGCTCAGTGGTTGAACAAAAGTTCAAATTTCTTGTGGAGATCAATTAGCTCTCAGATTGATTTAATCACTAGTTTAAACAAAAAAACTGTAGTTTTATAGGTTTGCAGGAGAAAATTAAGCCATAAGAAACAGCAAAACTGAGTGAAAGTGAAAAAAAGTAAACAAATAACTAAAAATGTGTTTGTTGTAGTTTAAAGAGGAAAGCCTCTAACTCAGTAGGTAGGAGGAGATGCTTTCATAATGAGAGGAAAAATTAAAGATTTTCTTAAATCTAAATTTGTATAAAAGGAAAAAAAAGTTTTTTAAATGGAGGAAGAAAGGATATCCAATTTTTACAAGTCCAAATGCAGTAAAAGTGGTAAAAAAGTTGTATTCTGGGGCAGGTTTGCAGTTTTCTGAAACTGCAACTCCTGAAGTGGTGCTTCACTCTCAGTGAAGTTCCACTCCTTGGGTCAGACACATGCTCCAGGCTCTGCTCCTCATGTCTGTGAGGACTTTTATCAAGTGTCCTCAAACTCTCAAATTCCTGGAAAGTCTTGTTGTAACCTATACAAACTGTGTGCTGTTGTGTTCTTTCTTTCTTCAATATTAAAAAAGAAAAGAAAAGAATTACATCACCAGTTAATCATTTCGCCTCTTCAACCATTATTTATTTATTTATTTATTTATTTATTTATTTATTTATTTATTTATTTATTTATTTATTTATTCATTTAATTAATTATTCATTTATTTATAAATAAACAAGCCCTCCCCCACAGAGACACGCGTGTAGTAACAGTTCCTGTAATGCGCAATTTGACCGCTAGGTGTCAGTGTTTCATAACAAAATAGAAAATAAAAGCTCTCAGCTCCACAAACCTGTTTGGGCTCCTTTGACAACAATCTGCCTCTTTGTTAAAGATTCTCAGATCGAATAAATAATATAGTAATCATCGTAATAACACCTCAATAACATGATAATACAACTGTAAATATGTACTCAGACAACAAAGGTAAAAGCTAACATAAATTGTCTAATAGACTTTTAAAATCCTTTAGAACTTAAATGTTGCTTTTTAAATCAATTTACCTAAAGTAGTAAATAATATTAATTTACTATAAGGGGGTGTGGGGTGTTTTTAAAGCTCCAAATAGCAGCTGGACGAGGAGCTGCAGCTTCTCACTTAAAAATACATTTCTATGAAAAAGGGTCAAAGAGGACACTCTGGGGACAGCCAGAGACGTTTCCAGTAGCTGTTTGCAGGACAAAGTTTGTGGACTCTCCTGAGACAAACTGTAACAACTCAGAGCAACAAAAAAACAAACAAACTAATAAACAGAATTATAAAACTAATTTGTTTAGCTTTTTTTTATGATCATCCTTGTTTTCTCATTTGACTAAACTTAAAGGAAAAGCTTCTCCTGCTGCAGTCTGGAGTTTCCTCTGCAGATGAATTTTATTTGTCCAAACAGCAGCAGGGTGACTGCAGGGTCGAGGCGTGAAGGTTAAGCTGCTCTGCTTTGCATCAAACTTTAACCTCCTTTGTCTGCAGCAACACGGAGGAATGTGCATCCTTTTGGATACATTTCATCTTATTTTTTCCAATGCAAAATGAAAAACTATTTAGCAGAAAATTTGTCGCTATTAATAATGCAAATCATTTTGATGTTATGAAGAAAAAATAGAGAAGTGTAACTAAAAGTGTTTTTCTTTATTTTGAACCATTTCAAAGCTTAAAATAAGAAAGTAATCAAACTGTCTCTAGTCATTTAATGAAAATTAAAAGTCACATTTTGCAACAATTTATTATCTAAAGCAGCTTGTTAAACGAGTTCACTTCACGGTCTGCAGGGTTCTGAACCTCAGAGGCAACTTTAATCTGTTGTCATGTAAACAGATGCCTTGCTCAGAGGCTCAGATGTCAGCGTCAGATTTAAAAAGCTTCCATTAAAGCAGGTTGTTTACAGGCAGCGGTCATTAGTCTCCAGTGTCCAACTAATGACCAGTTAATGTGTCCAACTGAGGGAGAGGAGCGGAGAGTCTGAACCTGCTGCTGCAGAAGAAAACACTTCAAATCATAACAATAAAACAGAGTGCAGCTTCAAACCTGCAAACAAGAAAAAATAAATGTTTTATTTGATCTTTTATCAAAGATTGAGAATTTTATTTATTCCTGATTAATCAGTCTTAATCAATATTTAACTTTTCATAATGCAAAATGACAGTTTCAGAATATTATGCTGGTACGCATTCAATGTAAACAAAGCAGTGAGCAAAGAAGTTACAATTTTCCCCATAATGCCAGAATCATCAAGTGAGCGTAAGATTTATAATACAAGCAGGAAATGCAATGATTAGTTTTCTACAATTTCTTCTTATAATCTGAACCTAAAGCAGCAGAGGTTTAATGAATTTCTCTTTAAGGTACAAAAGCTGATAGAATAAATAAAAAGCTGTTTTTTATTCTCCAAGACATTTATTTATTTATTTATTTATTTATTTATTTATTTATTTATTTATGTAAATTTTCATTCTCATTGATGGACTGTGTTGTTCATTCTCAGAACGAGAAACAGAAAACTCTTGAAAGGAGAGAGGTTTTAGTCACAGGGGGGAGCTGCTCGGACGCTGAAGGCCTCCACACATTTATTTGTCTTTTATGTGTGGGAACAGTCACGTTCACTCGAAGAGAAAGAGAAAAAAAACCTCATAATTTATTTATTTTATTTTTTTACTTTGAAATTGTGCTAAAGGAGCCTAATGAAAGGGAGAGGCAGAGAAGCAGCTGAGATGTGCTCACAGAAACCCTCTCCTCTCCTCTCCTCTCCTCTCCTCTCCTCTCCTCTCTTCTCCTCTCCTCTCCTCTCCTCTCTCTCTCTCTGATGGCACAGTGCCATACAGAAGGCTGTGTACAATGGCCCAGGTCCCATTAAATCTGCGAAAGTTCCTTCCTGAGGTAAACATTGCCAGAAATAGTAATCCTGTCCTGAGCTGGAGGGTCTTATAAGAGGAGGACCAGGGCGGGGTTGAGTGTGTGTATGTGTGTGTGTGTGGGTAATAATTCTGGGTGTAATAATGGAAATGGTTTCATTCTGCTCAGCAGTGTGTGATCCAGTCTGAGGTGGACTCATTCAGTTTTCTCTGCGCCCGATAAGACTTCCTGAAAAACACCCAGTGAGCAATCAGGCAACAACAATAGATGCTTTAAACTTCAGGTGCTGCTCGATTGTTTTCATAGAGCTGGTGGGGTTTCATCTTGTTTTGTTTGTTCCCGGATTATTTGGAGTCGATTAGGCAAGAGTCCATGTTTAAGACTCCATTGTGTTGAGATTTTCTGTTGATTTTCTTTAGAAAAGTGATCAGGTGTTTTCACTGTAAAAGATATTAGCCATAAATGGGGGAGTAAATTCTGAGAGTATGGTAATCTATTTGTATTGTCGTTTTGCCCTCATTTATTGTGTATTTGCAGTTTTTGACTTTGTTATTTTATGGATAAAAGTTGAAAAGTTTAAGAACTCCTGCTTCGGAGGTTGTAGGAACAAATTTTTCAACTTGCTGAAAGTGTAAATCCATGCAGCATTATTTTTCATCTTATGTATAAAACTTTGTCACCCCTGTAGTTAATAGGGGTGCAACAATGTAACCAAACTGTTCAATACAGTGCTTTAGGTTCAATACACACTATGTATCGAACAATACAGAATTTTTTTATTAATTTTTTCAGCTTGTCTTCTGAAGATGCTCTGTGTTAAACGATCAGTGGATCTGTGTTCGACTACTCCACCTAGGCTGCATTGTGGAGCACAGATCCACTGAGAAACTTGCTGTTTCAGCAACATTTAATTTAAAAACTGTACTTTTGAGGTTAAACAAATGTTCTTACTTAATTTAAATAAATTACAAGTTAAAAAGGGCATGGAAATTTCTCTTTTATTTATCGAAAAAATATTGAACCGTGAGACTAAAGTATTGAACTGAACGGAATCGTGAAATTTCTGTATCGTTGCAGCCCTGCTTCTTCTGGTTTGTGCAGTTATTGGCACAATTGTAATTCTACAGTTGTCATTGTTGCAAAGGGGCTTGATTTTCAACTTGTTTCTTTAATCAGTTGCTCCAATAAAATGTAGAAAAAATGACATCAACATAGGTTTAATTGTGTTTATTCTTTGTTTATTTTACAGCAGGTTGTATAGTGGCACTTCTGTGACACAATTAGACATTTTAGAGGATAATTTAAAGCTTTAAAGTCTCATTGATGTCCTTGAAAATGACCGAATAAATAAATCAATAACATTTATTCACTGATACTTTCTGCTCAGAGTAACGGGTAAGTGTTGAGTAACGTGCAGAGAAGAGGTTTGGTTTGACACCAGAAGTTTTGTAAAGTGTGTGTTTATAAACCGAGCTGGAGGCTTTATATCTCTATTTCAGATATTTAGATTTTTCTGCCTTTTCTCATTCAAAAAATTGTACTTCTGTTCTGGTTCTGATTGTTTATTATTTCTTCAGCTTCCTTCAGCTTTTATTTTGCTTATCAAAGCTTTTTTATGCCTTTTTTTTTTAGCTATCATTCTGATCTTTTCTGCTGTTCTTCTGCTGAATATACATTTTTTTTTTCTTTCAGCTTCTTGTTTCTAATTTAAGATTTTTCTGCATCTTTAAGCTGCTTTTTACTAATTTCAGTTGTTTTCTGTGTTTTAGCTTCTATTAGTTAATTTGAGCTCATTGAGATAATTTCAGCTTCTTACTGTTTAATTTAGCAAACATGCTCCTTCAGCCTTTTTTTAACTGCATTTTAGCTTTTTGTGCTATTTATGGCTAACTTAGCTATTTGACAACAAATTGCAACTGTTTTGCACTGCTTTCTCTGATTTTCTGCTAATTTGAAAGGTTATATTTTCCTTTTACAGTCTGTCTGCTAATTTCAACACATCTTCATGGTGCTTCAAGGCTCTTTTAGCTGCTTTTGGCTCATTTTAGCTGCTTTGCCATGTTTAGTGTGTTTATTCTTCCACTATTTTCATCTGCTTCAAGCTGGATTAAATTCTTTCATCTTCAGCTGAATCAAATTCAAAAATAAGTAGCAAAATGTTGCTGCTTCTTCAGCAGCTTTCAGCAGGATTCACACTAAATTCACAGGAAATACAAATTTTCTCATTTCTTTTTTGCAGCAGATTTATTCTCATATTTCCACAGAAACAACTTTGGTCTGATTCTGCTATATTTGTCTCCCTCAGCCTGTTTGGTCAATATCCTGACTCAAGTTTCCACTTACCTTGAATGAGGAGTGCTTTGTTTACGTTGAGTGCGTACCAGCATTTCAGAGTTGCATATCAATAAATCTGGGGTGAAAAACTGCTGGAGTTTAAACTGCTTCATTTGAGCTGCAGATGACCTTTTAATGTTTGAGTTTATACTTTGCAAGACTTTAAATGGATATATATATGTGATCCTTAAATTTCCATCAACAAAGCAGAAACACACACACACACACACACACACACACACACACACACACACACACACACCAACGTGTCCACATATGAGGACATTACATTGATTTCCATTCAATTTTTACAGCTTAACCCTGACCACCAACCCTAAGGCTAACCTGACCCCAAAACTAACCTAAACTCAATTCACACCTTAGTCCTAAACCCAACCCTCATCCCACCAATGGGTTTTAAACCAAACAAGGACTCGACTTGGCCCCATATTTACCAGTTGTCCCCATATGTAGGTGTTTTGTCTTAAAATTGTCCTCATATGTCACTATAAACCCGTCCACACACACACACACACACACACACACACACACACACACACACACACACACACACACACACACACACTTGTGGGTGTATATAAAGGCCGATCCAAGGCCTGTTTGCTTCCCACTGAGGCTCATCATCAGCACCTGAAATAACTGCAGCCTCCGGCCCACATCCTCTTCCCTGGATTGTTTTGACTGCGTGATGGAGGGTCGAACGTGAAGTGTCAGTTTCTAAATTTAACCCGGAAAAGTGTCACTCGAAAACACCATGATAGCGCGCGGGCAGTCAGGGTCATCGGGCCGCTTCCGCGCGCTTCAGACGGGACTTTAAAACGAACGCGGGGCCCTTCAGAAGCCATTGTCTCTGAAACACACACACACACGGGAGAAAAACACACACACACACACACACATGTCTGAGGAAAAGGGGGGCAGTGAAGTGAGTTTAGTCTTTTTTATTTATTTATTTATTTATATAAACGTGATGAAAGCTGATGTTATTAGAAGTATTTTAGGCCATATTGTGTTCAATTCCTCATTTATAAAACCTGATTGGTCAGGAGGTCATATGTGAGAACCTTGAGGGGAGAGGATGAAGTATCCCCTCTGAAGTTAATTGTGAAGTGTGTGTGTGTGTGTGTGTGTGTGTGTGTGTGTGTGTGTGTGTGTGTGTGTGTGTGTGTGTGTGTGTGTGTGTTTGTGTGTGTGTGTGTGAGTATTTCCTCTGTTTATTATGAGCATGGGGACGGATTTGCGTCACCGCGCAACTTGCAGGTTGAGATAAAGTTGCGCAAATATTGAACAAGGGAAGTTCTAACAGTCATTATAAAAGTCTCCCCTCCTCCTCCTTCTTCTCCTCCGGAAGAAATAAGGATTTCTTGCTGTATCCTAAAAATAATGAGGCAGGTTCTATTTTTGGGGAGGACGCAAATCTAACAGGCGCATCCGCTCATTTAGCACGAATCACGGCCCATCAAAAACAGGATGAGCTGGAGCTAATAGAGACTCCCCCGGGAGAGGAGGTAGAAGAATGCGCTGCTTGTTTTTAATGATCTGGCGGTCCGGCGATGGTGATTTGTCTGTTAGCAAAATATCTACTGAACCACTGGACGGATTTTTTTGAAACGTTCAGGTTGTAACCCTTCAATGTGCATCTAGAACTGATTAACTTTTGGAGTCAGCCCCATTTGAGATGGCCGCCTTAGGCAACTGATTTTTCAAAACATAAAAATGAATATAACACAATAAATAAAAGAGATATTTAGCTAAAATTTGCTGTGTTAGTAGTCGAGAGTCGTCCCCAACATATGCCCAAAGCTGATAAGAAATATTTGCTTCAAAGTTTGGTATCTGTCTGTTAGCAAAATATCGCATCGAAACTTTGCAAATATAAATATTCTTAGATTTCCTTTTGAAGGCAGTTCAAGTCAATAATGACAATATTTTACAAAAACTGCTTTGATTTTAAATATAAGATAATAATATTTTAAAATGGCGAAATGCATTAAAAAAAAAACGTCCATCAAATTACCGTCCGGTGCTGACCCATCCATCTCAGGATCAGAATTGCCCCGGTGTGTGTGTGTGTGTGTGTGTGTGTGTGTTGGGGGGGGGGGACTTAATTTGATGCGAGCAAACGCAGCGCGTCCATTGGCTCAGGCTGCAACCAATCAGCGCCAGCGGAGGAACTTCGGAGTGGAGCTGCGGGTGTTCAGGCTTTCAGAGCTGCGAGAGAGATTTGGGCATTTCAACACAGAGGAGCGGAGCTCCAAAATATAATAAAAACAAGTCAAGCTTTTTATGATTTTATTTTCATTTGTATTCCATGTTTTTCCTGCTCTGTGCTGAGAGCTAACCATCAGAAGCTCCGGGATGTACACGGCCGGACTCAACCCGTTTTACGCATCAAACTTCAGCCTGTGGTCCGCGTACTGCGCCGGGGGCTTCGCTGTGGACTCCGTGAAGAAACCCTCGTTCTGCATCGCGGACATTTTGCAGGCCGGAGACGCGGAGAACCTCCCGGGATCGTCCGCCCTCATGGTGCACATGGGACACCACCAGCACCAGCCACCGCCGCTGCCGCACCGCGCTCCGCAGGCCGGCGGCTCCCCTCTGCGCCCCTCTCCCGTCGCCCCGGAGCCCGCGGTGTTCGGGGCCAGGCTGAGTCCGGCCTCTGCCTACCACAGACACGGACTGCAACTGACCTCGGTGCCCAGGTCGTCGTTCAACTCCCAGCACGCCCCGCCGCCTTCGAGCAAGGACCTCAAATTTGGAATCGATCGGATTTTATCCACAGATTTTGATCCAAAGTGCAAAAACAAGTCATCTTTAAGAGGTGAGCAGGAAACTTTAAATCCTATTGAACACAGAAACAACTAAAAACAAATGATTACTCTGAAATATCTGTTTTAAATTCATGAAGAAAACAAAAGTTAGAAACTCATAGCCTACTGTTGCACGTGTTAGTGAAAATAGCTTCATAATAAGAAGCCCTGCTGCCCCTTAACAAGAGGTCAGAGGTTCAGGATCAGCTGCAAACAACAAAAACCAAAATCAGGACCAGCCCCTTTATCCAAACATCTCCTTAAACTTGAGATTGTTGGCCTTTGTTTTGCCTGTGCGCTCACATGTCTCACTCTGTGACAGATCTCACATCCATTGTTAGCTCCAGCCGTCAGTCAGGCCTCCACGTCCCCGTTCAGCCTGCCAGCCAGTACTTCTCCTCCATAGACCCCGGGATGGACGCGTCCATGATGAGTTCACTGGGCAGCAGCGGCAGACACTCAGGCCAGCATCAGTTTCAGGACACCTTCCCAGGTAGACAGAGAGCAGCTGACCGGATAATTAATAATAATAATAATAATAATAATAATAATAATAATAATAATAATAATAATAATAATGATAAAACTGATGCATTTTAAACGTTTTTTCTGATTTTAGAGCTTTAATCTCTCGTCCTCCTTGTTGTCCAGGTCCCTACGCCGTCCTCACAAAAGACACAATGCCTCAGACCTACAAGAGGAAGAGGTCGTGGTCCAGGGCCGTGTTCTCCAACCTGCAGAGGAAAGGCCTGGAGAAGAGATTTGAGATCCAGAAGTATGTCACCAAACCGGACAGAAAGCAGCTGGCTGCCATGCTGGGGCTCACAGACGCTCAGGTGACAACATAGATCTTTGGTTATGCTGTCTGCCTTTTGATTTATTGATTTATTGATTTATTGCATTATTTATTTTTGTAAAACAAATCAGGATATGTTGGGGTTATACAGTATTATTTTTTCAAACAGTAACAAATATTTTGTTTTTATGATACAAAATATATAATTTCTCAATTTCCCAAAAGTATGTATATTTACCTGGTATGAGATGGAGAAATTACAACACGTGATTCAGTGTTATAGCCTATTATAGATTATATTGACTGGAACAAAATATTGTGGGGGTCAAAACCCCCCTTACCCCCCTGCCAGATGACTTACGGGGGTCAAAGTTCACAGGCCTGCAGGAAAACAACATCATCTTTGTTTACCTGCAGGATGAATCATTCAAAAACATTTTCATCCCGTTATTTTGTTGTGGACCGAGGCTCTTCTCTCTTCATTCTGCACATCCTCTGCTGCTCAATAGGAGTAACGGTTTGGGCCAAAGAGGTTTGTCACGTATGGAGTCGTTGCCATGACAAGAACAACACAGGGAATCATGAAACCACAGGTCCTGCTGAGGATGCAGAGGCTGCGAGAGCGAACTGTCACTCTGATGCTCTGAAACTCTGAGATGTGCATGTTTTTGTTAAATGTCTGGAGTTGAGATGCCCTCACAAAGCATGCGTGCATAAAGGCCAGTGAGACCTGATTCTCAGCATAACATGAATGTATTTCTCTTAAAATGTGTCCTCTGTCATAAAGATGTTGAGTTAGTGACACAGTTTTATTTTGTTTTTGTGCAGTCCGTCTTGTTTCGCAGAGGAAAATGCATTCTGTGGCAGTAAGCTGTTGACAGATACATCTTCCTATAGATTTTATAACAGTTCAGTAAGTTCCCTCTAACCATGGGGAATTGTTCTGCACATGACTACTAAACGTGTTGCTGATGCATGTTGTGGTGCATATATTTAAATCAATTTTAATGTTTTTTTCCTGTTCCTATAAATTGTTAATGAGATTTTAATTTGACAATTATTGTAAATTGTAACTAATTATATTTTACTGTGAAAGCCCCTCCTCCTATTAAAAACAAAAAAGAAAATGCAATCATTTATAGCCAAAATTTTATCTTGTTTTAATTAAAAAAAATTTAATTGCACAATTAAAATCTGAGCAAAATTCTGTTTGTTTACATTCAAGAGGCAGTAAATGAGGCCTTTAATTGATTGCGTCACACTGGAAGCTGATTGGTTGACATCATAACTTTAAAATAATCAGTATGTTACCACATATTGTTGTTGTTTTTTTTGATGATTATTTTATAATTTGTGGTTTTTATTTCTCTTTTTTTTTGCCAGGATTTTTTTGCAACATTTTGGCGCATGCGTTTTATTTTTAGATATAGGCCTCTTTTGAAGAACCAGTTGAATTTCTAATAATTAGCAAAGTGACTAAATGAATTGCACAAAGTGAGCAATGTGTTTTTCATAAACAGGAAGATCATTTTAAAGAACGTCTCAAAAGTCCTGCACAAATATAATAAATCTGTTTGCCTCTTTTCAGATGATGCTTTTGTTCTATACCTCACTTTATTTATAAAGCACTGAAAGTTTAAAAAGCAAAGCAGCTAAACGGATGTTTGTTCTATAAAACAATAACAGATTGGATCTAACGTGTATTTCCAGGTTAAAGTGTGGTTCCAGAACAGGCGCATGAAGTGGAGACACTCCAAAGAGGCGCAGGCGCAGAAGGACAAGGAGAAGGACGAGAAGCCGGACCAGGGTCTGTCCGAGGCCGGCAGCGAGGAGCCCAAAGAGCCGCTGGAGTCCGAGTGTGAGAGCGAGGCCCGGAGCGACAGCGACTCGGACGAGGCGGAGGAGGAGGAGGACAGCGGACATTTGGACGTTTCTGAGCTCAATAAGACCAGCGTCATCATGAGCGGGAGCGCGCAGGCGGGCGGCGGCGGCGGCGGCGGCGACGCAGACGCGGGGCCCACGGTCACGGACACGGCGGCCCCGCAGGTCTTAATATAAAAACAAAGAGAGGAACACGTTTGAATCTGATGTGGACTGAAGACAATGGTTCCAAAAAAAAAAAAAAAAAAGAAAAAGACAGACAAGAAAACAGGTCAGTTTATTTCCGGAAGGCGCGAGGAGCAAAGAGACTGATTGATTTATAATTGCACACTATTTTAATACTACACACACACACACACACGCACACACTTTTTCTTTTTTTTTTCGTGTCATCAAAAGATCATAATTTAAATTAAAAAACAGAGGTGTGGCCTACATGTTTTTTATTACTTTCAAAAAGCTCCAGTGTGCTGATGATGGACATAAAATGTGGTGTGAATTTTTATTTTCAGGTTTTAAACCACTTCTTTGTAAATGAAATGTCAGAACATCACGTGCAGTGTTCCTGTTGGTTTTGATATATATTTTGTTAATATTAATTTGCACTGAAAGTATTGTAAATAAACTGTTCTTACCTTGGAAAAACTCATCATTATTATTAATATTATTATTATTATTATTATTCATAAAAAAATTCCTTTATCAGTATTTTAATGTATTCATTTGTAATATTTTCTACAATTTCACAAATAATATATTTATCTTCTTGCATTTAAATGTAAAAAAATAAATCCCAGTAAAAAAACACTTTTCATCACAAAAGTTGAAACTAAATGACAAACATGAGAAATCAAATAAATTACAAAAA
>JARVGW010000086.1:15326763-15354263 GCA_031762495.1 Anablepsoides rubrolineatus | reverse complement strand
TCATCAAAGAAACATTTCAGCTGCTTGTGTTGTGTTTTTATCAGAGGTACAGTATGTTTGCTCCATCAAACCCTGATTTATAAAATCTGCTGGGTACTCCTCTCCTAAATGAGTGCTCAATCATGGTTGTGAGAGATGACTTCCTCATGAGACTAACGAAACATTATTACACGGTTCATATTTTAAATCAAAGCTGCGCCAAAAAGTTTCCAGACGCCCATATCATTTTAATCCAATTCACTGAAATAACAGCCATAAAGTCTTATTTATGGCATTTTAGACAAGAAGAGCCTGTGTTTGAAGCTGCTATGGAGAAACACTCAAACACACGTTAAGGCTGCAACAGATGCCACAGTGGCGTCTTTACGCTGAAAAATACTTTTTTAAAATATTCCCCCTTTAACACTTTATTTTTCCTGTTAGTGAGTAAATCATGTGTTTTTCCAAGAAGGTTACATACAAAACATGTCCAGCAGTGTTGAAAAAGTATCCCCTCACTCAGGAGCTTGTTGCCACATTTCTAAAAAGCCACATTATGGAGTGCTTTTTTCAAATGTTTCCAAGCATCTTGGCTTTGCTTTCAAAACCAAGCCTTTGCCAGAAGTTGGGAGTGGAGGAAGGAGAAGAAGACTGAGGAGAGCGAGAGAGAAAAAAAAAAGGCATCTCAAGTTAAATTTAAAGATGTGTTTCTCTTGGACGCGGCGCTGCACTGCCATAAACCAAGGGAGACATTTTCATGCTCCACATTTTTCATGGTTTCTCTAGGAGTTTCCTCCCTTCCTTTCTCGCTCCACCTTGGCTCCAGAGTTACCTACTGCCAGCAAGGCACTGTGGGGTGGCCAGTCCCCCCCTCCCCCCCACACTCCTCCTCTGAGCCTCCTCTCAAATGCTGTCTTGGTTGTCCTTGGATGTTCTCTCTCAGTGGAGAACCCCTCAGAGAATCCACCACCTGGACGGCACATCTTAAGCCCTCTTTCAGCGCCGACGTCCAATCGCTTCTGAGCTTCAGGTCCTCTGACCTACCGCCTCGGTTTTATTGGAGCCGTGAAGGAACCGTTTTATTGCAGGCCGCTGCGTCGAGCCAACCTCGTGCGGTGCACGCTGTAATTTGTGAAGGGGGTGCAGAGGTTTGGTATTAATTAAGGACGTGCCTGGCGAGATTCGCTGAGCGATGTGCAACGTTGGGATTGGGGGGGGAGGCGGATTACGGCCCAGCTCCGGCTGCCCGCTGAGATGCATACACAAAGGGGGAGGATGTAAAAAAGCACTTTCTTTTCACATGACCTGTCATCAGCAGCAAATTTTCACTCGGCTGTTTGAACTGCCTGCGGCTTTCAGAACTAACCATGTGCTCTTGGTTCCAGGCATCATTCAGAGATGATGTGTGCAAATGAGAGAGTTGCTTGAGTTTTGAAAAAACCTCACTGCTTGGCCTCCAGGAGCACCGTGTTATTCTTTCGCTCACTAATGAGGATGTTGGGTTATAAAGTTGGACTTTCAGAGTTTAGATACAAATTAAGAGGTTCCTAAAACCAACTGGAGTTGAGTAGAAATTAAAGATCAAAGTTTGTTTTGAAGCTTTGATTCCTGTAATGAACTTTCAGTGGCGCTTTTGCTGTTCCAAGCAGAAATATTTGACACAATCTAGTTGAGTCTTCAAAATCAGAGGTTGGATCCTCTGTCTCATGTAATCTTATTGTTTACTGTGTTTCTATCTGCATGAATCACAGGATGAAACTGTTGCTGCTTGCCCTTTTTCAGTGCTGACTCTCACACAGACAGTGCTGACAGTCTCTACATGAGAATAACTCGTGCCTCTTCAGCTACACCAAAGGTTTTTAAAAGCTGTGATTTATGAAAGTCAGGGGTGTCCTTGTCCTGGAGGGTCCCTATCCTGCATGTTTCAGATGTTTCTCTGCTTCAACACCTGATTTGAATAAATAGGGCACTGTTCTGCAGAACATGAAGAGGTGATCTAATCAGTGAACCGTGTGTGTTGGAGGGAAACAAATGAAGCATGCAGGAAAGTGGACCACGAGGACCAGGAGAGGACACACCTGATGTGTTTCGCAATGGAACAGTGTATTAAAAAAATGCTCACCAAGTGATGGGAGATGGTACAAAACACTAGTAAATTAGCAATTCCCAGCCGGCCCTTGACATCTTCACCAGCAGGGGAGCTGGTGCTTATCTCCAGCGAGAGGCGGGGAACCATGCCCAGTTGTTTTTTTTGTTGTTGTTGTTTTGGGAGAAGACTGGATAAATAAATGAATAAAAAAAACCATGTGCATAAGGGAAAACTTCCAAACTCCACACAGAACAGGAGGCAAACCTGTAACTTTCTGACTGAGAGGCACATTAGTTTAATAATAACTTATTAGCAGCTGAGAATTTTTACCAAGTAGCTTATCTGCAAGTAAATTATTCACTTTTTTTCCCACTTTGTTTTCTGATTAACTCTGATCCTCTTTTCATCTCATTGTTTTTTATTTAACAGTGCATTGAAGTGCAGCATCATAACAGTTACATATCTGTTTTATTACACAGTGTTTCTGTTCAACTTCAAGTAAAACTGAGTTTGTCAGTACTTCCTTATTTAGAATTGTTTCCTTCTGCATAATGATTTCTCTGATTTACTGTTTGGGACATAATTATAAGAAATAAGAAACTACAAGGTAACTCAGCTTAAATTCCACGAAAACGGATATTGGTAAATTATTAGGAAGTGAGGAGATGTGTTTATAGTTTGGCAGTTGGAGTTGTTTTAGGTTTACGTTGACTCATTTCAGTCCAGACCTTACTTAAAGTAGAAATATCATGCTTTTAACCTCTTAACCTCCAAGGGGTTTTCTTGAATATTTTTCTCAAAATAACATGCTGAAATGTAACTGAGTGTATCTCAGCATTTACAAACTCTACTCAAATAATCTTGGTATTAAAATAAAGCTAACACTTGGGAAATTTCATTAGAAATGTAAGGATTAAAATATAATAAAAACATAATTTTTTTATGTTCTTTTTCACTCTCATCTGAATAATTGTTTCATTAGACAGTATAACATATTTAAAACCATAATGAATCAGGCTAAAAACTCTTGGAAACCATAAATCCACCTGTAGACATTACCTGTGCAAAAATTCATGCTGCTAAAATGAACTGGAGCAAAGTTACAGAGGTTTTAGTAAAGAAATTATTAGGATTGCCCCAATTCTATAGAAAAGGAGAGCAGGGAAGCATTGGCGAAGCCATTGAGGCAACCTATTACTATCCAACTCTAAACTGGTCTCTTTATTTAGTGTTTTGTCATTCTGCACAAGATTTCCAAAAGTTATTTATTTTTTCTTACCTGACTGAAAAGACTTGTTATGAAATGATTCTTCTTTTGAAAAATGATCCAAACATTTGTTTGTCACCATATATATATATATTACATAAAATAATGAGAAATTATATTTGACTTCAGTTGGATCATATTCACTGTAAATCAAGGGGAAAAAAAACTTTTAACACACTTTATAACCTATTTAGGTATCTATTTTGACTTGCTTTAAAAAAATAATGTTATTTTTTTTTCTTTACAGATTTGTTGTAATGTGTTTACAGGTTTGCAACAATCCCATTTTGTACAATTGGTTTACGTTCTGATTCAATTGCTTGTCATTTGAACTGTGTTTGGTGGGTGTAAAAATGGTTTCCATGAGCTTTTAGCCAAGATTCTTAGGTTTCTTTTGATACCAAACAGATTCAACAGACAAATCTAGAGTTAAAAGTAGTAGAAAACGGAAAAAGCTGTTTTGCCCCCAGTACCGGGGGCACGGGGCTCAAAAGGTTAAATACTTTTTTCTCTTATTGTAACTCCACAAGCCCTTCTTTCACCCCTTTTTTTATATATGTCTCAGATCAACTTGTTTTGAGGCTGTCTCTTTAAATCCAACCGAGGCGCTTCACGCCTGGCTCCCCTCCAGCTTCCAGAGCGACCCATTCCAGTGGCATTTATGACTGTATAGCTGCGCAGAAATGAATTAAAAGGTGTCCACACAAAGCTATCTACAACAGGTAAGATACTGATCTCCTTCTGAACCTGGCACCCTCACAAGAAGAGCTGTTTGTGCATAGGAGATGACTTGGTTGGTTTGATGTATTTTTATTTTTCACTGTTTGGAAATAAAACTCCTTTTGGTAAAGCTCCCGTGTTCCGTGCTTCGTGATGTGCAATCGGAACAAACTTGGAGTCGGTCAGACAGAACTCGACACGCAATGCAGCTCGAGTCACCTGCGTGGCCTCTCTGAAGATACATGTTGAGTTTGCTGAGTATAGTCTGAGGTTTCCTTATTTCCTCTTTTCGGTGCTTATCGTGGCTCGCAGATGTCGTTTTATAGAGAACAGCTAAAATGAAACACCTCTCAGTGAATAACAGGACACACTGTACGGCCGCTGCTGTCAAATTAACCAACGTGGCTTTTTGACTCTTTAGATGCGTTTTCATGCTCTGCTTATCTCACGACTACATCAGATGTTATCGTTTAAAGAGAAAAACCACGATCTAAAGCCCCTCAGGCTGGTATTTAACCAGAATTACTCAGCAGTGAGAGTTTCTTTTTAAAGTGAATTTTTTCTTTTCAGAAAACTGAGTGCAGACGATTGAAGAAGTGGTAGTGAAGTGTGAAAGCAGTGCTTGGACCACCCTGGGGACCATTCCCAGCGAAGAAAATCTCCTGTCTTTGTTTCTAATCTAACGTTGGCCTTCATTATCTGACTGTTACAGCTTTAGACCTGGTCACACTTCAACTTGAGTGTGTGTGTGTTTGTTTATTTATTTCCTTTCTGCTCTGGAGAACGTACACTTCAAACTGATATGGATGGATTATCAAGGAATTCCTTTTCACGGCTCTGCTTCTGGAGGAGGAGGAGAGGGCGAGGGCGGAAAAATAAATAAAACATCACTTTGGTTTGTCTTGTTCTTGTTCCCAAATAAACAGAGACGCTTTGCTCGCTGTTCTGCTTTGATTGAATTTATTTGGACCGAGAAAGTGCCACGCACTGCCGTCGCTGGGACACAAGTGAGAGTGAGCAGGTGATTTTTATTTTTTTTTTTAGAAATTAATGTTCAGTTTCACATCCTTCAGTTCCACTTCCTTTACAAAACAGATTTAGCAGACGGATTCAGATGCGGGTGAGAGATCATAATTACTGTCTCAGATTAATGTTTGTTATCTGACCTGTAAAAAGAGATTTCTCCTGCTTTTATAAGGGTCACGTTCATGCAAAGCACTCGGCACACGGGGGGCTTTGTTTCTCTGCTTTGCGTCTCCATGTGTGTAATGTTTGCACGTATTTAAGTGCATGAACAAGAGTGTGAGTGCAGGCCCTGTAACCCATATGCACAGAGGGTGAGAGTTCAGCTCCTGCAGGGTTTGTTTGGGAATATATGACACTGCACAGCTGGCCCAATCATCCGCACATATCTGACTATAAAACTTTACTGAGCGTCCACAGAGCCAGCTGCATTTATCAGTGAGAGATGGAGTTGTTCCCACTCCGGTCGGTTGGAGGCCTCGGCCCCCGGATCCGCTGCTCCTCTTCCCTGCGGCCCTCATAAGGAACTCCTCTGCAGAATCTGCTATATGTTTAAAATGCTGTTTGTCCCAGTATGTGAGCAGATGTGAAGTCGCTTCACTTAAATGTTTAATCAGCGCTCAATCAAACTGGAGAAACTGCAACTCTTGAACAAATAAACATGAGCTGCTATCAGCTATTAAATGGCTTAAACTAGAAAATTATTATTTCAATTAAAAACTAACTTCTTTGTAGAATTAACAAAAATCAACATCTATAATAAAAATATCAGTTTATTAAAATATAATTTAGAGAAAATATAATAGAGCCCAGTTTGTAGTAAACCTTGTATTTGACTGAATTTAGTACAAATAATACTCATTAATGTTTAACAGTATTAGCAGCTTAATTGTTCCTCTCCCTTTCTTCTATAAATGTCTTTATTTGTTTTTCGCAAGTTGGAGATTCTAAATTTGATCATAGGTTTCTATGAAGTGCCAAGAGGAAAATAAAATGTGAAAATGTGTCATTATTACATTTTCATTGTTTAGATCACGTTCTAAGTGTAAAATCTTAATACATTGTTTTCTCAGTAACATTTTCTTGTTATTTTGTTCACTGTTTGTATGTTTTTATAATTTTTACTAAATGTTAAATTTAAATATTATGTCTAAAACCTGAATGTGTAAATCCAAATGTAAAAGGTAAATCTCAATTGTTGTGTCTAAATGTTGAACTTTACATTTAAGAATTTCGGAACGGAACACAGCCTTTGCTGTTGGTTCTTGGCTCTCGTTATGACGTCATTATCCTGCAAAAAAAGCAACTGCTAATGCTGCTAACACTGCTATTACTGCTAACACTGCCAATGCATCTAATGCATCTAATGCTGCTAATACTTGGCTACAAAGCATCACACCTGGAGTTGCATCTGGGGTCTGAGATGCAATTCAAACTGCTGGACCACAGGTACTATCAATATTGTTTTCAATTAACACAATATTAAATGGTGAATGTTATCGTTTGCAGTGTTAGCGATTGTTTTTGACACAGGCTGATGACATCATAACAATAGCCATATACCAACAGCAATAGCTGTGTTCCATTCCAAAATACTTAAGTTTTAATATTTAGTCTCAGCATTTTAAGATTGAACTTTTACATTTACATTTAGTGATTAACATTTAGTTAAAATGACCAAAATGTAAGAACAGTGAGCTAAGCAACAATAAAATGTTAGTGGATATTCTTTGACAAGAATTTTACACTCAGATATTGAGTAATGAAAATGCATTTTTAAACATTTAATTTTACACTCGACACCACATTGGTTTGAGTGTTAAGTAATAATTCATAATAATCCTAAAATACTGTCCCAACTAAGTTCTAAGATTGGGAAATAAAATAAGTTAATCAATCAGTTGGAAAAACACATATCACTCACTGTTCTGCACGTCAAGTTTGAAACAAAGACCCAGCTACTGTCACACCAAATTTTATCTCATTATAAATAAAGTTTAAAACACATGTTTTGTTGTATTGTATTTGTAAAGTTCAGAGAAATGTTTGTTTTATAGTCTAACAGACGGTGCATGACTGCCCACCACTTCACTTCCCGCTCTCTGACATGCAGTTGACCTCCAGCTCTCTGCATCTATCAGGTGATCATTACAAGCCTGAGGTCACGACCTGCAGACTCCAATCGCTACACCTCTGCCTCTTCCTGCAGCAACCCAGCGCTGCAGACAGATCCTCCACTTCCCCTCACTCTGAAACAAAAAGAGGAGTCATGGGCTTCATAATGCCTCCCCTGGTAGGAGCTTGTGGATGCAGACATAAAACCATCCTGTGTGACGGCAGGAAACAGCCACAGGAAATGGAGATGCACTGCGTCGTCTCGAGTGCCACTTCAAGTTATTTATTTAGACAGATTTCACTTTTTTCTTCTTTTTTTTTTTAAATGGGGAATCTCCATTCTTCCTGCTGGGTTCTCCAGAGTCTGGAATATGGAGGTAAAAGCTGAGAAAGATCGCTTCCCTTCGCTCAACCCTGCTCCCCCTCCAAACAAAAACTCACGCGGGGAATCCAATTAGTTCATCTCACTCTTGACGCACTTCGATTTGTTTGCAGCAGAGATATGCCATTCCTTCGCAGATCGTCTCATAACAAGCTGTCAGAGGATGAGGGGTGGGGGGGAGCAGAGAAAGTCAGGGCCGCTCTGAGTGAGGCTATTGATTATGAGCCTTAAACGGACAGGGAGACATCTGGCTTCCATTACAGCGTGTGATGGGACACAGGGCTCGTCAGCAGCAGGCAGCAGAGGCCACACGACGCTCAGACACATGCTGGTATTACTGCCTGCAGGACGATCACATGAGAACTGACGGATGTTGTGTCATCGACAGCCAACACAGGTTTACTGCAGATTTTCCACAATTAAACTGAGCTTTACTGTCATCTGTTTAACTCTTCCTTTATTTTAGTCTTTATCAGTAACTAGTTTAGACTTTTTGACAAAAACAAAACACTTTTCAAACACTGACATCATTTATTGGAAGAGGAATGAAGTACACTCTAAAAAACAGATGTTGATTTACTTAACCTTGTTATGTTACCTGGTTCCACTTAACTGAGTTGAGTAAATTCAAAGCAACATACTCATGTTCTTTGGTTAGAAATTGGGTATATTGCTTAGAATTTACTCAACTCAGTTAAGTGGAACCAGGTCACATAACATGGTTAAGTAAATCCAACATTTCATTTCTTAGAGTGTACTTAATAAAATAAATAAAAGTAAAAATCCACATCAACAGAAACAACTTTGATAAAATGAATTTTACTGAAAAGAAAAGTAGTTATTGGGGACATAAAATGCAAAAGACAACAACAACAGCAACACTTTTATCTGTTAAATACATTTTGTTGTGAGATTGGAGTCTAGGAGTGCAGAAAATTAGAATTTAGTTTCTCCTGTTGCTGTGTGGATGTCTTTATATTCTGTTTGGGTCAGATTTTTCAACCCATTCAGTTTTCTCTATTTTCTGATACAGAGCTGGACTCACCAACTACAATTTGGTGGTCTTCATTCTCCTCTGGTTCTGCGTCAGACTCTTAACATACCATCTTTATTTATAGAGCACTTTAAGCACCCACAGGACCAAAGTGCTGTACACATAATAAAACACGCATATATTCATAAAATCAATAAAAAAGAAAATAAAACATAAAAACAATACTAAAATTGTGTTTAAGGCATTGTTGTTCAAGTCTTCTCTTGTTGACATATTTTTAATTCATTTGTAAATGAAAGGTTTTGCTCAGACCAAAGCATTGCAGTTTATAAAAGACACCAAATGAAGGATTTAAATGTGAGAAAGGAACTAAATGCATCAAGTCTCCTTTGAGTAAAAACCGTAAAACTGCTCACATTTAAAGTAAAAGTATTTTTATGCATCACTCTAAAAAATACAATGTTGAATTTACTTAATTAAGTTATGTCAACTGGTTCCACATGCAGAGTGCACAAACAACTGTAATGACATGTTACAAGAAAAGTGAGGAAGTAAAATGATCATTTTTATGTTTTAAATTTAAAAAATAAATGTAAAATTTACGATTTAAAGAAAATTATTTGATGCTCAAAACAATTGCCTTACGAAGTAAATGGACTTCATTAAGTAATTGTTTGCCCCTCAAGCTCAAACCCTCAAAGACTGTGCAAAGTAAATGTAAAAAAAAATTATACATTTACATGTAAAAACTAAATTATTGTCTTATAAAACTCTTTATTTACTAAATACATTATTTCTATAAAGAGGAAAAAAAAAATCGACTTTTTTTTAACAACTTTCATTTATTTGACCAACGTGTCAAAGTTCTGTCTTTTAAACTGGCAACCGTTTCTCACGCTCTTGTTCTCCTCGTCTTACAACACAAACCTTCTATCTCCCACAGACATCTTTTTAACCACTTGGTAACAATGACATAGACCTCTGTGACCACAAAAAGTGAAATGCAATTTGCCACCCTTTTTTGCTCCGTGTTCAGACTGAAGCAAACCTCCAGAGAGGAGATAGAGGTAAAGACTGTCCCTGCTGCGTCATACATCACAGTGACAACATGGAGATTATTGGTTTAACTGGTCTAAACATCAACACAGTGATTTAGGACCCCCTGCCAGATGATGGGTTTTGTGTATTTTACTTGCCAAGAAGAAGAAAAAAAGAAAGTACCATTTAGCACAAAGACTGTGAGCGTGATGGTGACGATGCTTCAGATACAACAGGACAAGATGAAGAGCTGTTGTGACTTTAACATCCTTGCTTGGGGGGGAGAAGGTGCGGGGGTCACGTTGATGAGGTGGGAGTGGGTTGTGTCATTATAGTGAGAAACACTAACAACACTAAATCACCCTGTAAGTTAAACTAATCAAACAGCTCACACACAAACAGTTACATGTTATGACTGAGGGGGTGGAAGATAACCTCGTGTTTTAGAGGATAAATGGGTTCCTGAGACAAAACAAACCTGAGTGAAGGCATTTATTAAGAGTTCAGATATTTAAAAGTGATGTTCTGGATTTGTTTTGAACAATTAACATCTTACCTGTTGTAGATGGGAGTTTGGGATTATAATCTATAACTATAACAATTCTGAATTGATGTTATAATGTCAAAAATTGACTTTAACCTTGATAATGTTGCATTGAGAAATACAAATAGACGTTCAAAAGTGCAGATCGTTTATTTCACTGGAAGAAGGAGGCTGACTGAGACATGAAACAGCATCTTCTGCACTGAAAGCTAGCGATGTGCAGATCGATGCTGAAATATTGATACCACCGATACCAGAACTTTATGCTCCAGAATCACTACTAAAATCAAAAAATCGATACTTTGATACGTCGGTCATTTCTGGGAGCATTGATCATTAACAGAAACACACTGGAAAATAACTAAACTATTGAAATTCTGTCTAAATTAAACACTGATGGAACTACTTTTTCTTCCGCCTGGGTCATTTGTCAGGGCAGCAGCACTTAGTCTGTATTCTTTTCATATAACGTAAATGAAGATGCAAGTTTTTATTTTTATACTTTTAGAGCTCTTAATTTAAATAGTTTGTTACAATGTTTTATTATTTTACTTCATTTTATATTGTTTAAGACATAATTTTATCATATTTTTGAGTATGTTTGGTTTTCCTGTTGTATTAGCTCGGCTATATTTTAAATGAGGATGCTGCATCAATACAGCTTTGGGTTTAAAATGAATAACTTACACTATACTTTGTATTCTTTATGAAGCTATGATTTAAAATACACTACTTTTCTAAAAATTTATCAGACACATTAGGTGTATTTGAAAAAAGAATCAGCATCGGAGTTTTACACGGTAACGAAATCGAAAAGGAAATTGGTGGTATTAAATATCGCTTCTCAAAGCCGGTGTTTGGAAGTATTTAATCTTTTATGAATTAGTTAAAGGAAGAAATAATGCTGATAAAAGCTGCACGATGCAAGTTTGAAGCCATTAAAAAAGCTGATTCAACAGACAAAACAATTAGTGATAATGTTTCCACAAAATTTCTCCTCAAAAATCAAAATTGTCACTTAAAGTTACCTAAAGTTTACTTTTTATTTTGAGTCATTTCTTCTGGGTTGTGTGTGGTATACAATGTAATTTCCAGGCACATACATATATATATATATATAAAGCTAAAATAAAATCAACTTTGCATACCCCCACCCCTTTAACTTTTACAGGTGTTGCATTTATGAGCTCCTGACACCAAGTTCTTTAGTTTGATTTCTCTGACATGAATTAAACGGCTGCTGTTTTTGTTTTTACCACTCTATGTCATCCCTTTCTTTTCCTCCATAAAGATCTCAAGCTTGTGACTGAACGTTTGTGTGCGTTTACTTTGCACATTCTCTGAGACATGACAGACAATAAAGCTAGACTATAAAGTAATACGTCACTAATGCACTCCTCAGCCTGGCTCCCCGGGCCCGTCTGCAGCTCCTGATGGATGCTGACGGCTCCAGAGATGGACTGCTGCAGATAGGGAGTGACCAGAGAGGAGCCTGATTAAAAGTAGTGGGGCACGGCGGAGCGCGATAACCCCGATCCAGCGGTGATGAATCCACTCTGGACAGGCCACTGTCTCATTAGGGTCTAACCTCAGCCAGGCACTGCATGTCCAAATAAACTCTGAAACAATCCTGCTTTTATCAGCAGGATTACGCTTGTTTTCCTTTCCACAGCTTTCCTTGTGTGGGCTCACGGAGAGAGCATCCTCCCCCTCTGCTGGCCTCCATAAACCGAAGGTGTGATTCACCAGCCCTGACTTCACTGTGTTTACACAATTCCGGGTCTATCTGCTCGGATTAATGAGGCCTGCAGCACCATTAAACAACTATTTGCCTGACTAATCTGAAGCCAGTGTGAATTAGTGAGGAAAAAGTTGAAATAATCTGCCCTTTATTTGCAAAAAACATAAACAGAGGAGCTGTTTTAAAGGATGATAGCTTTAAATATTGGGTCTGGGGGAGGGGGACAGAAAGAGGTAGTTTACATTCTCACTGGAGTAGTCTTGATAACAGGCCAGAGGGAATAAAAGCTCCTTTAAATGTGTGCATTAGTGTAATTTATTGGGCTTCCCCTTACAGCCCTGCTCTTGCTCCAGCTCCTTTTTTTTTTCCCAAACAAAAGACAAGCCAAGGCTCCCAAAATGGATGGGAGAGAAAAATCATTCACAGTTGATAATCACATAAAACAAGGCCATATTTGCTGCCTAATAAGCAGAAACCCTTCCACCGGCCTCCTCCCTGTCGATCGGGATAAGGTGACTCCTCCGAGCGGACCCCAGACGTGATTTACGTGCCGCCGTTTGGAAAACCGCTTCGGTTTCGGAGCGGGTACAAGGAGGAGAGGCGGGCAGGTTGGGGCAGGGCCAGAGATTTCATAACTCCTGGTGTATGTCTGGAAGTCGTCCACACGCTCCCAGTTTTTTCAACCAATTTATGTCCGAGCAGAATGACCCTGGGAATTAATGAGGTTCTGGTTGTGAGTTCCAGCACTGCGAGGTCAAGTAAATCATGCTTTAGGGCTCCAGTCCTCCCCACTCTGATCCTTCACTCTTCCCAGCTCCATATCCTGTGATAACGGAATAACAAGGGGCCTGAGAAATACCACCTCATCGACACTTGTGTCCATCTAGGAGGACATATTTTAAAAGCGTGAGCTGTAAAAACTGCTTTTAGTGGAAGCTGATGAATGGGAGTGGAGCAGGAGCACTGAGCTCTTTTTCTTTATTTCACATTTCATGACAGATTGTTGGTGTTATGAACATTTTATCCTCCCGAGATGGTTTTTTTTTCCACCTGCACTTTATTGCAGCCTTATAAAACCTTTATACGTGATTTAGCTGTGCCATTTCCTTTTGACTGAATATGTGGTAGAGCGCGTTAGCATGAGGGAAAAGTTGACATAATACCGTGAAACCTAATAGAGTAACACCTCAGTAACGATCGCTGCAAATCTGTCAACTCTTTTAATGCAGAAAAATAATTTGTCTTTTCATTTAGTGGCCGTTAAAATGCCGTAATATTTAACACTCGTGTTTAGTGTTTCATATTTAAGAGGGAAAAAGGGTGACAACATTTTCAAACACGCGTGAAACTGGAGCACAGTTTAGCGCTAACGGAACATTTGAGGGGAGAGATTGCCAAGTCTGTCTTTGGCTGCGCTTTCCTGTCCTACTGTTAACCAACAGGCAGCATTTATCACCTAATTAATCCCCCCGTCTTTGAAAAAAGGACGATTTTAAAAAGGCTATCCAGCCAAGATCGTTTTCTTTCGCTTGTTCAACTTGTTTCATTTTGATCGTTGCAGTTTGTGTTTACTGATAAAAAAAACTTGACAAAGTGCTTGACTTTTCTGCTTTTTCTTCCATAAATTAGAATTTTCCGGAGGGAAAGGGAGTAGAGCATTTTTTTACTTTATTTTATTTTATAGTAGCATGCACAAATAATCTTTATATACCATATATCAGGGCTATTCAACTAAATTGCTTCGGGGCCACAGTTAATCCACAGGGGCTGAACTTCTAGCAATTAAAGTCATTATGTAATTACAAAGATCTGTTACCTTTTTAATTAATTCATTTTGCTGCATTAATCATGAATACGACATACAGAACCTTATAATAAAAGTAGTGATAATAAAACAATATCAAAAACAAAAAGAACACATTCTGCCTCCTTTTTAACACAAATATTATTTTGACATCTCTGACTTGCCAAATTTTTAAACCAATTTTATTTTTACTTTCATAGTTTTATCTTCAACTGCTGATGTTTCTGTAGATACCACACATCTATGTCTGAAAAGAACTCTAATTAAAGTAGAAAACCGTGGGTTCAGGCTTGAGAGATGAATGAACCAATTGATGGGCCAAACTTTGGTCACTTGCCGGCCAGATGTGGCCCGCGGGCCACCATATGAACAGCCCTGCCATATATGATGATATGGATGGAACTGGATTTGTCCTTCCTGCAATACTACTCTCAGAGTGCTCTTAAGATAAGTACTTAAAATAAGTTTGCTCTGTTGAAGTGGGGTTCTGTGGAAAGAGTATAGGCAAATAACATCTTACCTGTTGCAGATAGCTTATTGAATGACCTCAGTTTAGTGGAATAACGTTTAGTTCTGACCAAGAGTGACAAGCTAACGGTTAGCCTGAGCAGAGCTTCAACTAAAACAACTCCAATTTCAATGGTTTCATAATAATTCAGTTCTTCATGTTGATGATAACCAAATTTACCTGATCTTTAAACTCACACCAATCCACTCTTTTTTAAATGTTTAGATGGCTGTTATTTTTTTAATAAATTTAAAGATAAGAAAACGGAAGTTATTGTGGTCTGCTAATTTCTAACGCTTTTAAATTAGTTTATTGTTTTTATTCAAGTTGTCACCTTTTTATTATTTAGGTATTGTTTTTTTTATGTGCTTCATAAATTTGACTTGACTAAATCATATAGTTAATAAAAAATAAACTTTTACATTCTCATTGTAATTATATATAAGTTAAATATGCAGTACAAAATGTAAATTGAATCAAAGGAGGTGCAGACACACTTTTTATTTTATTTATTTATTTATTTTTTGTTATTGCACAAAACTGTCTCCGCCTACATTTCCCACAATGCAACACAACATTGTTCTTCAACAGACCTTTCCTGCCTCCTAAAAATATCTAAATCTTACAGAGATAATTCATTATGCTAACTTTTACTTGGATCTTTAATCCTTTTAAACTGTAATCAAGATGACCCTGATGACATCACCAGGAGTTTATTCAGTGGCACTTTAAAGTTTATTACACGTATCGCTGATACATATCCAGACAGAGCAGGAAAACTCCCTCCTCCGTCATCTCGCAACCTAAATTTATCCACAAATTCTTTCCTGCGGCCATTACTTTACCATGTTTATAAGATTATCCTCCCAGTAACTGTTAACGTAATGTATGAATTAGACCAGGGTGAAAACAGCGAATAAATCTGACCTGTCTGTGATCGTGGCCTTTACTGACTTCAAGGTCTGCTAAAACAAACGGGGCTACGGTGTCAGGAGTCCGAGCTGAGGAGAAGCAGCCTCCATGCTCTTGGCTGATGGCTCCAGACGAGCACCTTGATGGCTGTAATTACTGTCAGATCCCAGAAGAGATGAGAGACACCAGAGGCCCCAAATAAAACCTAAAACGGTTTTGATATGATGGATTTCTTCGACTCTGTTTAAAAATTCTCTGAGACGTCTGTCTGGAGTCTGCAGTCTGGAGGAGGCGATGCATTTAACGTTACAGTTATTGCACGTGTTTAAATCAATAGATTCAAAAAAACTGCCTGTTGGACTCTTCAGTGAGCACGCAGACGGGTTTTCAGTAAATGTCTGCAGAGTGTTTACATTCTGCCTAATGCACTCCGATGACACCGAATCTAAACATCTTCACACAGAGACTCTCCACGGCTCGGCTTCACTGCCACAAACAGCTCCATCTTTATGAGTTCAGCTGCCTTTAGGAAGAAGTTTCTCACTGTTTAAAATTTATACATAAACAGTCACTCAATACATCAACAAAAGCTTGAGTTATGTGGAGTTTTAAACAGAGGAATTTTTATTGTTTAAGTATTTCACTGGAACCCTCTGACTCATACCTGTTTAAGTTAAAGCTGCAGGTAAAAAGTACTGCGTCTTGTTGTTGTATTAGAATATTTTTGGTACAGTTTCCTTAATAAACAGGTGTTTAAAAATGAAACAAAACGACGCAGAAAGAGGTGGTGTAAGTCACAGAACAACCAAGCAGCTGGCCGGTATTTGTTTCCGAAACTGTCCTTTTACCATTACTTTTGTTTTCAGTCATCATTTTGTTATATTTTGTACACAAAACCACTTAAGTTTAGGAAAATATTACAATTTGAGTTTCCACCCCAAGATTTTGGCTCAAATATAAACATCCAACAACGTTTGAGTGCTTATTGCAAAAACATACTTTGCACACTTTGGACAAACTATTAGATGTTTTGTTTTCGATGCCATTTTGACAGACATGACTCAAACGGTTCAAGCTTTAATTAGAGAAAACTTACTTCCTTTAACGCCACTCAGACAACACAAAAACCACAGATCCTGGCAAAAGATACTGTGTTTACTGTAAACCTTTACTGATAAAAATCATGAAGTGTTTCACGATAATAAAAACACTTAAATAAATGTGAAAAATGTCAGATCAGTGATAAAAACAAAAAAGCTGGGGGGGGGGGGGTCCGTCCTTCGAAGAACCCGTCTACGTGGACCAAGTCCTACGTGGACAGTGAAGACTGCAGACGACGGCTGTAAATTTATTCCCGCTCTGACCCCGGCGTACCTGTCACTTAGCAATCATGACGGCGCTAAACAAAACCAATAAAGATTGAAAAAAAAGCTAAATATTTTATAAATGAACTAAATTAGCTTAGATGGTATACATGAACTAAAAGACTCAGCAGATAAACTTGTTTATGACGATTTCTGTCAAGAATAATATTTTTAAAAACACAGACAAAAACCAAACAAGACAACAGCTTTAAACTTTCAGATTTTAATATAAAACTTTATTCGGGTGTATATTTACAAAGTACATTTACTTTGTTGCAGTCCTTAAGTAATTTATTTGTGAGTGTGTCATTTTACCAATTATTATTTTTAATTGTAACCTTTACTTTTATTTTGTTACATTAAAAACATAAAAATTATACTTTTACTCCTTTACTGTAAGATTCAACACCTCATTACACACTACAAATTTAAATATGACTAAACTCATCATGAAAAGTGTTTTTTATGCACTCTTAAAAAAACGAAGGGTTGAATTTAGTTTACCAAGTTATGTCGACTGGTTCCAACTCGGTTTAGTGGAACCAGTTTAGTTCAGTAAATTTAACACTTCCTTTCTTTAGTGTATGTAAAAGTACTTTTACTTTCCTGATTATTGTGAGCAGTTTTATGACTTTTACTTGAGTATTTTTCTTATGAGTGAAAGTAAGTTTAACCCCAGTCATTCTCTGTTTTTACTTTTACTTAGTTATTTATTTTAAGTACGTCATATACATTTGCTCATTTCTCTTTGTCCACCATTACCAGCCAAATAATTTACCATTCAGTCTGCAATGCATTTTAAGATAGGTTGTGCTGAAAAGGGTACACAGGACTCGTCCCTCAAATCAAGAAAATAAAACTCCACTATCCTCATTTAAAAGATGGATACACTCAAAGATCAATGTGCTTGCTTTTAGTTTCCTTTTTTATTTATTTTTATTTTTTTGTTTTCCTGGTTTATAATGTTACAGTATGTCTAATTGTACTCTATGCTGTGCTGTCTGTGTCGTGTCTTTGTTTTAACATTGTTATGACTTTTTGTCAGTGTTGTATAAAGTACCTCAAAGTGATACTTAAGTAAAAGTACAAGTATTTTAACATAAATTTACTTTGGTAAAAGTTAAAGTCTCCTCTAAAAATATTACTTGAGTAAAAGTCTTAAAGTATTTAATATATTTTGTATTTAAGTATCAAAAGTAAATTTTTGACATAAAACACATTAAATATACATAAACTCTAAAGCAAACATACTGATGAAAAATGCCACCCAAAGGTTTGGGCAGCACACATCATGTAATACACTGCTGTTGGAAGTGACCCTGCTTTACGTCGTTGCTAAATGTATTCAGCATCTTGTGATATAAGTTAACTTTGTGTGTTCTGACGGACTCCAGGTGAGTAAATGCATCACAGCTGGAGCTGCCACATCCTCATGACGAGCACGCCAGAAAGTTAAAAACGACTGAGCTTTCACAGACTGTTTCTCTCCACTGGTTGTTGCTCGAAACACTGTGGGGGACAGTTTTTGCAAAAAGTATTAGCACACACAATAGTTAAAAAAAAGAAAGAAAGAAATGGTGGGAGGGGATAAAAAGGCTTACTGTATTTTAAAAATGATCTATCTGATATTCCCTGTGTGGTTTCTGCTTTAAATATTTGTTTAAATGGTGGACTGAATGGAAATGCCTCAAATGCAGATCTCTTTAACGCTGCAGGAGGATTAATCAGCCGCGGGCCGCGCTGCAGTTTCAAATTGTCAGAATAAAAGTGTCTATTTTGAGTCATGAGTGCTTACAATGGCAGGGACACTGAGGGAATACGGTTTTTACTGGCACACACGCAGATCTGTGCGTATATCAACAGCTGACCACCCTGCTTTAATGTGAGCAACAAAGACGCGCTTCATTCACATTAAACGATTCATGAATTGTGTGCCAGGCTTCACTCTTAAAAGGCAAATTCTTTTAAGCTCCATGTATTAAATACAAAAGACTCTTTTAATCCATGCAGTATTTTTAATAAGGCTTGGCACGATGACAAATTCTGCTGGACAGTATGTTGTCTCAGAAATGATTGCAATAAACAAAATTATCATTTGGAGACCCTAGAATTTAGTTATTGAAATTAAAATACACTACAACCATTAACTTATTTTAAATTTCCAAAACTGCATATCGAACAAAAGGTAACTTGATTGGCTACACATGTCAGAGCTGACATGTTCCAGTTGGGACATGAGGGGCTTGCCACACATTTTGTGCTCTGGAGAGTCTATAGATGAACCCAGTTGGTCAAAAGAGGTGTCAATCAAAAGAAGACAACCAATCGAATCGTTTAAACAGCCTATTATGAAAATTCAAAGTCCCTGGTTGGCCATAAAGAGGGAAGAAGTAACTGGGAATGTACCGTGGGCATTACTCACCTTACCCAGGGTCGGAGCTATTTCCTCCCACATATTGCTTTCTGAATGTCCTTATATTCTTTAACTGATGTATCATATAAGTTTCTATGTTTTTAATATCCAGTCTTCTTGGTGTCGCATACAAAAAAGTTCATTATGAACTCACCGGGTGGTTTATTGTGTTACATTGAGGATGTGAAGGTAAAAACTGATCTTTGTGTGGACCTGCCCGGCAGATGTTTGCTTCAAGCTTATTAAAGCTTATTGAAGTTTATGAAATTTATGAAATTCACTTACATAAAAAAGTTACGAACAGACCTGGACAGGAGATTGGGTAAACCAGAAACAACAAACAGCTCCTGAAGCTGTACCACCACTACCCACCTCCTGGATCCAAGCCAGCTCAATTTCTTCTGTCTTCCTCTGGCTTCATAAAATATTTGCGTTAACCCTCATGCCGTTTATGCAATTTAAAGTGTACAAAAAAAGAAAAACAACTCTCTGCAAACCCAAGGTTCTGAGGCCTCGCCAGCTGAAAGAAGGTGTTGAAAACCGAAGATGCTCATTGATTTATCTATTCACGGGGCACCTGGTGAAGACTTGATATGAGAGTTCACTCATCTCTACACTAAAGAGTAGAAAAAACATGAAGAAAACAAAGAAGCAGGCAAATGAATTTTGAATTATCAACCTCATTTAGTTGATTTATTGCTTATGCTTGATTATAAGTGACAAGAACAATGTCCTGGAACAGGAAAGACAATGAGCAGAACTCAGAAAGAAGCGAGAGAGAAGAGTCTGCAAACCGCTGGTATGATTTACAGAACAGAGGTGGGTCGCCTGTGTGAAATTAATAATAGGAAATGCGAGGGTAGTTCAGAGACTTGTCCAAAATATACTTTCTCTGGCCCTTTAGACCCCTGGAAAAACGTGGGTGGCCTGTAAACCAGGCTTCCTCTGGTTTCTGATGTCAGTGTCGTTGCTGTAGGAGGTTTGACAGGAGCTTCACCACAAGTGTGGTTTGGGTCAGACAAAAGGAGCAAGCTGTGATAGCAGGAGACAGCCCCCATATATTTTTAAGAAGAGACGTTTAATGTGCATTTGTCAGGGTATTTTCGTCCCACCGTGGAGCCTGTTGCCACAGAGGAGGGAAGGAATGAAGAGGAGGATGAAATTTTTCAAATTCGATTGTTTTTAAGTACTTCACTTTTCCAGAAATCAGAAACCACACAGTGTATTATGGTCAGTGGATGTTTTGAATTACTTCAGCTACTTAATGGTTCCTCCTTTAGTCAGCCCACAGAATTGTTTCATAGTGGTTTTATAACTTTGCTTAAGTCATTGAGTTGGATGTTGAGAAATCAGCTTTCTAAACCGTCGTCTTGTTGAAGCACGAAGGCCGTTTGTTTCATTTAAAGGCTAATGTTAGAGTGACAGTGTTAAAAACAAATACCTGTGAAGTGAATTTGTGTCTAAAAGATGAACCATGTTAAAGATAACTTAAAGAAATCATTTCACACTTTAAGAAATTATAATAATAATAATAATTCCAGATGTGAAACATTGAGTTTACTGAAATGAGCTCAGCTTATTTTGTTTTGATTGCAGCAAGTGCAGTGGAAGATTTACTCTGCTGATTTTAGTCTAATGCAATAACTTGACTCAAGCTGGCAACCTTTTTAAGGATTCCCTGTTTTCTGAAATAACAGAGGATCTAAGGACCATTAGAGAGCAGAGACGAAGGCGAGTGGAGACGTGTGGAACATTTTGTAAATCTTGTGTCACCAAAACCACCGCAAGCAGGATGAATGCGTTTATTTCACCAGCAGGATATCCCCTCAGACCTGCTGGGTGCGCGTCAGTGATGGGGATAACAGGAGAGGCATTATTTTAGCTCAACAGCTCGAGAAGGCGATAAAAAGCTCCCCGATTCTCCCGCGGGGCCGCAGCTATACATACATCCATAGCTGTTGATGCTACATTTCATCTCTACAGCTGAAACAGGCCTGTGTGGCATTAAATTCAGAAACAGAGCAACTAAACTGTAAGATCAGGGAGAATAAAAAGCCCTTAATGCCAAGCTGTCAGTACAGATCACACTATACTAATAAAAATGTCTTCATTACATCATCTGGAAAATATCTCAATGCCTTACAGACCAGCTAGATTAACTATCCAATGATCTTTTTACAGTTACTAATGTTTAAGCGCAGAATCAGTGTTTTGCATTGCATTGTGGTGTAGATAGTATCCTGCCTGTTTGTTGAAATATACTTTAAAAAGAGTTCAGCATATAATGCACGTTGAGGACGATTTGTTACAACAATGTACCAATAAAACTAATTTCTAAGTGTTTTTATGTAAAAGCTAATTAAAAAAGGTAAATGCACCAAAAGAACGGAGCTGAACACCAGCTGGAATAATTAAGGACCTTATTTGAGCATGTGGTGCCCTATTACAGCCTTTTCAGTTAACGGTTGTTTTAGCAGAAAAGTAGCTGTGTCACAATACCAGTTTTTCTTAAACTGAGAACAAATACTTCATTTTGGGTACTTGCTGATACCGAGTAACGATACCAAGTATTTACAAAGTTAGAACTTAAACATTACACAATGACTTTAAAAGCACATTTATCTTATTTAGAACAAGGTGGCTCTCCTTCCTTATAGACCTATACAGCCCCTCTGAATGGATCAAAACAAATATATACAGGCTTTACTGTTGCAAAATAAAAAATAAAATAAAATAAAAACTAACAAATAGGATGGAGCTGATAAACTTTTCACTTGAAACACATCAGAAAAGGCCTACAGACCAAATCTAGCCTTCCCCGGCATTTTATGTGGCCCACGAGAACTTTATCTACCTTTTAATAACTAAAATAAAAATAATGACCATAAACTATATCTTATCAAATGCATGTTGATTATTTTGTTACCTGAGTTCAAAAGAAGCCAGTAGCTGGCAGCCGGCAAAATTCACTGTATAAACTCCTTTTCTCTGCATTTTCACCAGCTAGCTTTGCTGCAGCCTAGTCATTCTGGGAGTTGGGAATTTCCCACTTACAAGTCGTAAATTTGAACTGGAACGCCCCTCCAGTGGGAATTCCCAATCGGAAAGTGACAGAGTCCAGAAATCAAGATGGCAGCTACTCACCACAACACATCAGTGAGTAAAACTTACTTTTAATAGTATTTCTGTAGAATTTATTTCACATTTATTCACTTGTATATGTAGTACACTTTAGTGTTTATAAGAGGATGTGTTAAAACACTGTTTCTATGCAGGAAATACCAGGTAGAGCTCAGTTATTGTTGGTTAGAATGAAACGAGGTTATGTTAGTCGAAGTTAAACATGAAACGTCAGAGTTAACTGGGGCTTTGAGGACCACCATAATGCTCATATGGCTCTATAGGTGACAATGGGTTTAACACTTCTGATTTGAAATGTAAACTGTAACACACATCAATAACAGTATTGACACATCATCAATACAGGGAACTTATTGTAAAAATTCTGGTATCGGGCCAGTACTGATTGGGCACCAAAACTTCGTTTAGACCTTTACCTGGATGTCAAATTATCATTGAAAACATTCAAAACAAATGATGAAGCTGCTATAAGTTGTAGAGCAGGCAGACTTTGGCTCGTAACATCACAAGCTGTGCGTCACTCTCCTGTGTGAGAGTGGGCTGTGAAAAGAGCACCACTGACGACGAGACAAACTCCATTGTCTCTCATGCTCGGTGATTAAAATGAATGATTCCTGTTATGACTATCTGACCGGTTTTACTTCCGCTTTGTCTGCTAACAAGACTGGATACTTTCATAGAAAGAAGCAGTTCTCAGTGTTAGAGGTTTACAGATGTACAGTTTGCTGTCTATTTTTGTGCAGTCAACCAGATAGAGTTCTTCTTGAAAGTATTAACTAGATTTAGCTTGACCTTAAGACGAGTTGCATGTATGAATATTTTTGTTGGCTTGAACTTTAGACGCAGACAGAGGTTTTTACACTGCATTCAAAGAGGAATACCATTTTTAACACCTTTTTAATCATAACCATAGTCCCAAGAAAATCCACCCAAAAAGAATGAAAGAGTATAACAATTGGTTACTTCTTATTTTAAATTATTAAAATTTTTGTTGTTTGGTCATCAAGTTAAAGATCATATTCACCTCATCTACGGAATCAACTGGATAAGTTGATTTATGTTGCACCTGAAGATTTCAATTAGACAAAAATTTAAGTAGTTGTTTCTGTTCTGTTTTGTTCAACAGTGTTTATAAAGAGTTTTTTACCTACGCATTTTGTTGCAGGAGCAGTTGCTCATGAAGACTCGTTCCATGGCCCAACACATGTTCACAACCTTCAAAAAAACAGTAAAGTTATCCAAAGTCTCTCTTTTAAACACTATTTGTATAGTTGATTACTCTAAAGTTCATCTGAACTAACACTTTTTTGACTTTTTTAAAAGAAGTTACTCTAAAACCGAGGATTTAATCTGCTAAAAGTTTTAAAACAAGGTATCTCCTTAACTCCACACAACTTGGTAAATGGAGCTCTTAATCATAGTGGAGGTGGTAAAACATAAAACTTCTTTTATAGCTCTGAATCATTTCACAAGCTCTGGTAGCAGTGGTATAATTTTAAGAAGCTTGGCTCAAAGTACGCCCATTAAAAGCACTCGCAAACATTAATTTTGCCGGTGGGATGAGAGATTGTGTTACCGCTGGTAGACGCAGGCGTTTGGCTAAAGGGGAGTTCAAACCTGACTTCTTCTGAAACTGCGTAACCCTGACTGTGTTTGCCAACTTATTCTGAAGAAACTGGACACAACCCAGTCATGCCTCGTCACAACGGTGATGCTGTTCAGATAAATAACACGGCTTACCCTGACAGATGCTGCCCTAAAACAAAAGATCGTAGACAAATGGGGAACTTTGCCGTTTTTTTTTAATGTTTTTATTGTGTTGGGATAAACGTTCAAGAATATAAAATTGATGATAAAGGTTTTATTTGTTTAGTAGGGTGGGACTGGTTGCATTAAGCTTCAACCCTTAATGCAATCAACCCTGAATCCCTTACTAAATCAGAAATTACTCACCCCACCCCACCCTGCTGATGCTCTGTCAGCAGCAGACTGACTAAAGGAAGATCAGAGACGGCTGGTATAAAGGGGCTAGTAAGCCCTCCCTGGTGTTTGCAATATTAAAACACATAATAAACAAAAGTAAAAAATATTGTACCACATTTTGTTAAATTTACAACAAAACTGGTGCTTTTCCTTTCATTGGTTTTTGTTGTACAGAATGATTGACAGACATCTTGTCCCGCCCCCTTGGTTTGATGCTCATTTTGTTCAGCCCAGAGTCAGCCCGAGACCAATAACGTGCCTCGAGCATGAGTGTATGTGGGCTTTTACTTTCCTGATCATTGAGAGCAGTTTTATAACTTTTACTGCAGTACTTATCTTATAAGTATAATACATTTGTACCAGTCCTTATCTTTTACTTTTACTTTAGTTATTTATTTCAAGTACTTTATATACCTCTGATGGTTTTAGGTTTGGTTTCGTGCTAATAAAGGACATCATTTCAGGTTTTCTTTATTTCAAATTGGATGTTTCTGTTGGAATCCAATCTGAAGCATTATTTTATGTAAATATATGTATATTATATACAGTATCTGTTAGGCCATGCTACAAATCTCACCAGCAGCCATCACTGAAGAAGATATTTAACTGGTCTTTGATACGCTTATAAGGCTGTAGACGCTTGAATTTATTCTTACGTTGTAGTTTTTTATATATTTGAGTTCTCGGCAGTCATGTCGGAGTCATGCTCATCACTTCGTAATTGTCCCCGCTCGAGTGATTTCCACCTACGTCTGCGGAATAAATAATGCCTTTGCGAGACTTCTTTTGTCTGTCGTTTGCAGCCTGTGACAGTGATGATATTAAAACAGGAAACAGTCACAATGTGTCATTATCAAAATGAGGAAGTAAAGGTGCTGCGGTATCAATATAGTTTTCTGGAGAAATTATGAGTTACAGGTCAATAATGACATAAAAAGTGATCCAGCTAGAAAAAAAACTGACACGAGAGGTTTTAAAACAAACTTTAAAACAAATGTTTCAAAGTGAAACATCACTAAGTGCTCATGTCATGGAGTATGTCTCCAACATACACTTGGAGGGTAGATTTTTTTTAAAAGTATGAAATTACATATAGTGTAAAAATGAGGAAGTGCCTTTTTTATTTTCCTGTTACATGAACCTTGGAGCATGCACGCCTTCCAGCTGCTCCAGCAGCACAGCCCTGAAAGGAGTTTCACTTCTCTCTGACTCAAGTTTTTCGTTTAAGTTGCAAAACACCTACTAAGCTCGTTGATACAATCACTTTCTCCTCAACCACACTGTGAGGCTCAAACTGGGCTTCAAATCACAGACAAAAGGCATCTGGTTCACTTGAAGAGAACTGCAGCAGGGCTGTACTTTTAATTAAAATAATCTTTATATAGAGTTTCACCACATAATAACCCGTGCAACCTAAACTGGAAATCCTCAATTACTGTACGTGTACCTAGAATGCATAAAGAGGAAACTTGCACTACTTGTTTCCATTTGCAAGCTTGAACAATTATTGTGTTCCTCTATAACACGTATCCTGAGATTTTTCTGCTGTTCAGTTGTTTTTCTTTTCAGTAATGATAGATATGATTATTTAAACTAACTATCTGGATTAATCTTGAATTCTGCCTAAATTGCTTTACAGTGAAGGATGTTGTAGAGCTCTCAGAAGTGCGTGTTGGGTTGTCTGGCAGTGTTTAAATCCACATTTAAGAACTTAATCTCATCTGATTTGGAGGAGTTACATCAGTTTGTGTAACTTTTGACGGTTTCAACTGACGAGCTGGATATATCTGAAACTAAAGTTCTCTTTTTGTGAGATCAACACTACACATGTCAGTTAGGAAAGGCTGTTTTTCAACTATAGGTTCTTGTCGAACCAAATGTCTGAACCCGAATAAAAAAAAAACGACAGCAGTCGTGGCTTAATGTAAAACGATTCAAATGCTCTATCTACAGCAGAGATTGAAATGTTTTGGTTTATACTTTACAAACAATTGTACAGGGGGGGTTTAAAAGGTGCTTCTGCTCAAACTGAACTTCCTGTTTTATATTTTAGAGTACCAACAGTGTTTGAAATGACACAACCTCATTGTTTTCAGGTGTTAGTACTCTGAAAACCAGTTACCCAACTTCTGAGAAAAACATGTGTGATGCACTGGATTTTAAACAAATAGTTCAGAGCTTTTGAAGAGAGCGTCTATGTTGTGTTAATATCTTACCTGTTGCAGATAACTTTTTGAAGGAATTGCTGATTCTTGTCAGACTGAGAAGCTAACAGCAGCCAAGACCAAAGTAGATTGCTGCCATCCTGAATCAACTTCAATCTCAAAAACTTTCAGTTTATGTGTGCTGTGATGTTTAGTTGGAGGCAGGCCGAAGAGTGCAAATAAACAGGTTAACTAGAAGCCTCGGCACACACCGAGCGCATTTTGAGCAGCCAAAGCAGCCAGTTTACATGCAAAGTCTAAGGTGGACGTGCATGAGCAGCGCGGCGCATTTTGCCAGTTTAGAGCAACGCGCAAGGCAACGGTAGGATGCGGCAGAGCGTTTTCCGTGCATGCGGTGCGTCCAAAGCAGTCGCTGCTGAAGGTCAAATAATTGAACTTTTGCTGCTTGACGTGCAGCAGCAGCCAATCAGAGAGAATCATTTTTCCACGTGACTGTTTCCTGAACCCAAAACAGAGGGACAGAAGCTCTTTAGCTGAAATCGACCGTCTGCAGTCGGTGTTCTGGCAGGAGATGTGGGTCAGCAGCTCGTTAAACTGACTGCAGTGTTAAACTGGACTCGGGACAAAAAAAAAAGTCCGTCAGCTCACTGCTCCTGGAGTGGTGAAACTAACCGAACAGACTGCCTCTAAATTATCTGTTGAATTAATTATCTGCTTTGTGCAATGTTCGCTTGCTCTTTAGTAAATAAAGCAAAGCCATTTTCTTTACAGTAATATTATTAAATAAAAGTAAGTTTTACTCACTGTTGTGTGGTGGTGAGTAGCTGCCATCTTTATTTTGGAACTCTCCCACTTTCCAACTGGGAATTCCCCCTGATTGAGTGTTCCAGTTTAGATTCACGACTTGTAAGTGGGAAATTCCCACTTCCCAGTATGACGAGGTTGCAGCAAAACTAGCCAGCAAAAATGCAAAAAAATGGAAATGCTATACAGCGCTACATTTGAACTGTATGCAGATGTCTGTGGTGCAGCTCTACCTAGAGGGTGAAATAATCAACATGCGTCATGGGAGATGTAGTTTACAGTCAATGCTGTCTTTAAAGCAGCATAATCAGTCTTGTATAAAGTACCACAAAGTCATACTTAAGTAAAAGTACAAGTATCTTACCAATAAATTACTTTGGTAAAAGTTAAAGTCTCCTTTAGGAATATTACTTGAGTAAAAATCTCAAAGTATCTGGTATTTGTTGTACTTAAGTATTAAAAGTCAAAGTATTGATTTAAAATGAGCAGTTAGATTTTCTGTAATGACATTTAT
>JARVGW010000086.1:15293119-15305694 GCA_031762495.1 Anablepsoides rubrolineatus | reverse complement strand
CTTGTTTAGTAAATCAGTCTCAAAACAAGATCAAAAAGACATTTTGGCTGAATATAAGGTTTTAAAACTTGGTTAGAAGGACAGTTTTTGCAGAAAGCTAGTCCAACCTGAACTTGAAAGATAAAAATGATTTGTATTCTCTGAGTGGCTCGTCTGATAAACTCAAACGCTCTTCATTTCACAGTGGCAGAATGCAATTGGAGATGAGAATGCATGGCGGCACGGAGGCAGGAAGAGCCAAACGCCGATGCCCCGTATGGAAGAGAGGTTTTGAATAATTCATTGACATTCATCGGTCTCTGCAGAGTGGCTTCGACTAATGAGTGCATTTGCACCTAATTAGGACTCAACATTTTTCCAAATCAAATAAACAGGACACCAAAGGGTAAGATGCAAAAAATCCATCCTTACTTGTTTAACTGAGGAGGGGGAAAAAATCGTTTTGTCTTGTTGTACTTTGATTTTACAAATGATGACGCCCCAGAGAGAGTGTGCTTTTAGTCTGCTCCAAGACTTCTAAACAGCAACGCGGCTCAGATAAGAGAAAAATCCTAATCAAAAGAAAATCTCTGGCAAATTTTGTTTAATTTAGCTCTCATTAGTCCAAGGATGTCTGATACACTGGTAACTTTCAGTGTTGTCTGCTCTCAGAATAAAAAACAAAAAGAAATCTGGTCCACACACAGTACCTTAAACAAGTATTCACTTTTCCACATTGTATCAAGTTACAACCACAAACCTCAAAGCATTATGCTTTAATACACTCAAAAAAATCTAAATGTTTGCATTAGATTTACTTAATTAAATTATGTTTAAGAGGTTCTACTCAATTGAATAGAGTAATTCTAACACGATTACTTCACATTCACTAACAAAGTAAGTGAAAAAATTGCTTTGGATTTACTCAAGTCAATTGAGTAGAACCTGTTGAACATAATTTATTTAAGTAAATTCACCGCAAACATTTGGATTTTTTTGTAAGTAAATGTGAAGTAATTGTGTTAGATTTAGTCAATTCAGTTGAGTAGATGAAAATGTTTAGCTTTTTTTTTTTGAGTGAAGATGCACCAAAAATCAATTCACAAGAATTGTGATTCTCATTTACAACGATTCAGAATCGATTTATAAATAAATAAAGAAAATCCAGTGGCTGTCAGCCTGCATTTTGTTTTTGTTTTGTAACAAAAAGGCAGCCTTGAAAAAAATGTTCTGAGACTTGGGACTTGAATTAGACTTGACCCTGTTTACTTGAAAAGACTTGATATTTTACCTGAAAATCTAAAGTTTAAAACACATTATTGTCTGTTCATTTTTTTCCACACTGTGTGTGTGAGAGCTGCAGGCCAGCAAATTAAATTAACCAGATTTTTAAAAAATGGAAAATGAGTTTAAAAGAAAACTGTTTTTGCAGCAAAGTTTATTTGTAGTTTTTAATATAAAGGGTGCAATTTTAAAATGCTTTTTAAAAACTTTGTAAGTTCAGTTGCACGTTTCATCACAATTTGAGATTTTTTTAAAAAAAGCATTTTTAAACACTTGCAAAACAATGACTTGGTCCCACCTCAAGGTTTGCAAAATGAGGATAAAGCAGTTTTGAAACAGGACAAATGTGCAACCTCACATTATCTGTTCTGAATGAAAGATCTATTTTGAATCGGCCACAAAAATCAGAAATAAATCAAATCAAATGGAATCATGAGATAGTACAAGATTCCCACCACTATCTAAATGGTGCAGTAGTGATAGAATCATTTCCTTGCTAAAAATCACTCATTCAGGTCAAATAAATGAAATAAATTCTAAAGTTTAGTTTAGTTTATTAAGGATCTCCATTAGTTATTACCTCAGCAATAACTTATTCCTGGGGTCCACATAAAAACATCATATTAACAATAACATCACAACATCATCACAATAAATAACATAACAATACACTTGGTAATATCATGTTACAGATATTGGTTAATAAAGCAAACAAAAACAAAAAAACTTAATGCAATCAAATATACATATATTAATATAAAAAAACAACAAAAAAAACAAAAACAAATGCAAGCTAAACATATATCTAATATACACTTAATATTATACTAAGATTTTCTTCTGAAGAATTGCCACTTTCAGCTGATTTTTAAAAGAATCATCTTTGTTAATCTGTGTAATCCATGAAGGCAGTTTATTCCATATAGAAACAGCTTTATACAATACAGATTTTTTAATGTATTAGTTTTAGGTAAAGGTAATATATAATTCCTTAAAGTAGATTGTCTAGTTCTATACTCATATTTGTCTTTTAAGAGAGTCAACTTAATATAAAGGCAGACTGGTTGTTTGGTTAGAGATATTTTACTAACAAACTTGAACTAAATTAACTAACTAATAGATAAATTTTATCTAAAGATTTCTGAATATAAAAATCAAAATAATTCCTGTTCAAAATCTTATTGTGCTTTAGTTAAAAAAACTAATTTGATTACTTTTTGTTACATGAATGTTTAATAATTACTTAACCACTATTCGAAATATTATTTTTTTTAATTTGTTTTGTTAAATTTTGTCTTTGATTTTATAATTTTTTTTTAATCAATTCATTTACTTTTATGATAACATTTTAAAAGATACAGTTTCAAACTTATTTGGTTCAAATGTTGGATAAATTTCCTTCAGTTTTTGCTGTTGAGTCTTATTATAAAAGAATGAATAACAAAGTAAGCGTTGATCAGTAAAACTGATCTGGTGCCCCCCCCCCCCGATCTTTACAAGTCGAGATAATTCATCACCCTTACTTCCCTCACACACATTGAGGATTCACCGTGGCAGACCAGCACCTTCAGCACTTTTATTATAACAAACTGATGTGGCTTTTCTCCAGCAAACACAGCTAATTTGAAATGCATAAGTCTGTGCCTTCACGCTGCTTCACAGGGACGTGAATATCAATTTGTTCTTTTTTTATGAGTTTATATTAAGAATCAAAACTTTTTGAAAAGAATTTTCAATAGTGCCTTCATTTGAAACAGTTTTTTTTACATTTCAATTCATTTATTCCGCTCCCTTCCAGCAATGCATAAAAAAGTTATGCTAAAAACTGTATTTTCTTCAAATCAAACATTTGAGCTGCAGAGAGAATGGAAAAAGTTAACTTTACTGAACAATAAACTTCTTTTAACTGTAGGAGGAAGGTTTTGTCTGCTTTTGGATGTGTGTGTGTTCACACACATGACTGTAAAAGGTTGTAATTCTCTGCAGTTTGTTCAGGTGAGCACAGAGTCAAAGCTGCAGGCCTGTCACAAGGCGTTTGCAGCAGGAAGCAGTTTATCAAGACGTGGGGACGACCGCAGTGACAGAGAGGCTCGTCATGCGGCAGGCACTGGAGCTGGAGGCGACAAGGCAAGCGAGCCGTCCTGGCGTGGTGTGAGGGAGTTAAAAAGCTCCTGCATGATAAACTCGTCCTACCAGAGTCTCACCCACATGTTACAGACGAGACCAGACCGCTCCATGACTTGTCTTGGCTCGCTGCACATGAATCACCATCACTGGGAGGGAAAAAAGCTGGAGCCTTGACAAGAAGAAAGGCTCCAATTAAAGAGATGGTTCAGATCTTCTGAAGTGGGGTTCTGTGGAAATGAATACAGACTAGGAACAAACATTCCTCCTGATATTTTATTGACTTCTAAAAGGGATAATTTGGCAATATGGGGTGCCAAGTGTAAAATAAAAAACAAATGAAATTGTCACGTTTATTATTTAGCTCACTTTCTCATTGTAAAATTGTACATTTTATTGTTTTTTAACTCACTGTTTTTACATTTTGCTAATTTTTCTAAATGATAAATATTATAGGCTAGCCTGTGTAAGTTTCAGAATGAAACACAGCCTTTGGTTGTTGCGCAACTTTTGTTGCGACCTCATCATCCTGCAACAAAAGCAAACACTGCTAAACACTGCTGAAGATGACAGGTAAGATTTAAAATCAAAATGTGTTCATTGAAAACAATATGATGATACCTGTGGAAGTTTCAAGTGCATCTCGGATACCGGCAACTACTGCAAGTTTGATGCCATGAAAAGTTAGCAGCGTTAGCAGCCTTATGCTACATTTACACCAAACGCATTTTAAGCATCTGGTTTACATGCAAAGTCAATGTTGGACATGCATCTAGGGCCGTCTAGAAGCTGAGCAGCGCAGTTTGATTCGGTGCTCATGTTATGAGCATTTTCTGTAGGTGCAGCGCATCCAAAGCGTCCGACGCTCGAGTTGGAAAATCTGAACTTTTGATGCTCGACGCGTCGCATCAACCAATCCAAGAGACTCTGCTCAGTGATGTACTGGTGACGAGCTGGAAATACCAGAAGCCTGGGAAATTGGATCACACAAACAATGGAGGACAAACTGATAGTCCAAAGATTTATGATCCTTCCAGTGTTCATTATCATGATAGAAATAAAAAGGACTTTGCCTGGAGGACGATTAGTGAGAAAGTCAGCATGTCTGGTGAGTTATCTAAACTACGGTTAAAAGGGCTCCTCAGACGCGCGTCGACGTTCACATCAAATGCGTCTGTCCTCTCTGGACACCATCAGGAGGCGTGCGTTTTGAGTTTTTTGGAGGCGCACAACGCATTTGGTGTAATTACTAATTATTAATTCTTTGAAAGATGTACTCCAAACACAGCTGAAAACATAGATGAAAAATAGCATTGCCGCCGTGCAGAACCAGTGTAAATACTCTCATTGATTGATGGTTGCGTATTTGCTGCGGAGGTCGGTCTGCAGCGGAGACGTATGTGGTGTAAATCGAAGGTTAGCGGTTGCATTTTTTGCAGGATGATGACATCATAAAAGCTGTGCAATACAAAATACTTAAATGCAAACTTCAGCATTTACAGTAGCCTCAATGTTTAAGATTTAACTTTTACATTTAGATTTACACATTTAGGTTTAGGGTTTAACATTTAATATTTACATTTAACATTTAGTAAAAATTAGCAAAAGGTAAGAACAGTGAGCTACATAATATTAAAATGTTAGTGGAAAAGGATTTTACACTTAGAAAGTGAGCTAAATAATGAAAATGTATTAGTGACATTTTTTAACACTTAAAAGGTGCAGCATATTACCGTAAAATAACCTAAAAAATCAGCGTTTGCAGCTAATCATGTGTGCCTCTTGTTATCTACAAAATCCTTTTAAAGGGAACATTTTTTTATGACATGCTGCCAAAATTCTGCTTTTGAGAGATTTAATTTCAAGACTTCAACTCAGGCATGAAAGATATTTTCTCCTCCTATTAATTTCACAGTTTATAATCTTCCCATCTTTGTTTTATAGTTGCACAGAATGTGGTGATTAACTCTCAATCTGATTTTTATTTTTAATCAAATGCCTGATATCTTTTAAATCTGCTCAATTGAAAAATTGGTCCTAGCTGTTGTCATTTTTCAATGAAGAGTTCAGAGTATGAACTTTCCTCCTCTGGGTTTTTGCCTCTAAATCACAGCACCAACAATAAATGCAGCATGTGAAGCCTCTGTCGTGCTGATTAATTAGACTGGTGTAAAAACAGGCTTTGAAAATACATCAAAGAACGGCATAATGCGGCTCTGAGGGCCTCGGCTCTCTGTCACTCAATTAAATTTCCATTGATTATGAGGAACAATTTGTTCTCACCAAACACGACGAGGAGCCATTCATCAAGCACTGCAAGTTTTCTAGGAGGTGACGCATTTATTGCTGTTATTTATTATTTAGATCCTCCAGTAATTTGTTACATCGTCACAAATTATAAAATAGCAGATTGGAGATTATGTATTTTGTCTAAAACATAACAAACGTTTTCTGCAGAGGAAAAAAACCAACATTTTTAAGTTTGTAAAAAAGTCTCGCTCATCGTGACAAAACAAGATTTGTTTTGACTGAATAATAACTTTTCTGTTAAGTTTAAACGTCGCTCATCTTAATGTTCTGATTCAAAAGAAGCAGATTTCCTAGGGATCAGTTTAACTACAACCTCCACATCGACCGGCTGCGGGCGGTTTCTCTGTCTCCAGTGTTGCCAGACAATAAACTAATTATGAACAATTAATGTTTAACTTTCTTCTAGGGTAGTAGAAAAAAATCCTGACATTTAAAATCCATATTTTCTCTCAGGATGATGTCAGCTGATCTTTTTAAAGGTAATATTATGAAAAATCCCTTTTTTAGTCCTTAAATGCATTTTGTTGTGTACTTTGAGTCTCTAGGAGTTCAGAAAGTTGGAAATTAATCTCTCCTGGTGCTGCAAAGACCTCTGGTAAACTGTTAAATCTGGACATACCAACTACAATTTGGTGGTCTTCATTCTCCTCTGACTCTGGGTCAGTAAGGGTTTAAAGAGACAGCCTCAAAATGAGTTGATCTAAGACACACCTTAGAAAACGAGCAGGGCTTGTGGTTACAATAAGGAGGAATTCTGACCAAAGCATTGCAGTCCCCTTTTATATAGACCCCAACTGAAGAGTTTAAATGTGAAAAAGAAGGATTTAAAAGCATGATGTGTCCACTTTAAGGCACTTTAAGGGCAGGTGTTCAGGTTTTTTATGGCTGAGTCATCTAATTACTTTGCCATCATACAAGTTGTTGCAACAATCTTCGTCACACTTAAAATTTACATCATTCTTAAAATCCTTAGCTATGAACATTGAACCTTGTTTGTTGGGGGTAAATTCTACAAAGAAGGTTATTTACAGCTTCACTGAGAGGACCTAACTGTTCATCACGCCATAAAAAAGTCCTTTTTGCAAAGCCAAAGTATTCAACCTTATATGGCCACCCTGGTTGTTCAGCATCCAGGTGGCCTGGGGAGGAATCCCTCTGCGACGTCACCCTTATCTGCGTTTACGCCATCACTAAAACACAGGAACGTTCTGGTTGAGCCTTTAAGCAAACTCTGATGGTGTCCTCTGATTAGTACAAGCTGCGCGCTCGGCGGCGTCACGGCTCACTTTCATGTGATGCGACGAACCAAAGATAACGCCCAACAAACTGTAACTCCTGTCCACTTTGCTTTCAGATTCAAAACATTGGCTGGGATGAAACATTTCCCACGAATCACTTCTTACCCTCTTTTTTTTGTTGCACTTGAACCCCACAGATCCCCGCTCCCCCATCATTTCTCATTCAGACACCTCCAACTCTGGACAACCCTGTGATTGTTTATAAAGCCACTCAAACACAGCCCAGGCCTCCCAGCACTGCACTGTTTGGCTTTTGACCCACATAGCCTCATTGACAGCTGCTGCGTAATGTTCAAGTGTGTGAAAGCAGAGAACTCTAGGAAAACAATACTACATTTAAAAGCAGTGCGCAAATAAAAAACTTCGAATGTACAATTTTGTCTACTACATCCTACCTTGTGTGGACAACAGAAAGCAATACAGTGGTGTATATCTATTTTGTAATTTTTCTATGCATTCTGAACAGGATTTATTCACAAAGGTAAAAAAACATGAGTGATTTTTAATGGAACAATCATCAGTCATTAATAACATGAAGCCTCTGATTCAGTCACACTGTTTTCTGTTTGAACGGATGTTTTTCTGGTGAGAATGGTCTCAACGTAAATGTAAACATGAGCAAAATGAATCATAATCAAAGAAACATGATGGATTGGCTTTGTCAACGTTTGTTTCCATAAATTACAAATCCAATTATTCTGAGCAATATTCTATTCAAATTTCTATCTTTCATTGACCTCAATGCAGTTGGTTTGGTTTTAAAGTGCCTGTGACATCAAATATTTGTAATAAATATGAATGTGTTTTAGTGAAGATAAGGTTGATAACATATTGTAAAAAAAAAAGATTCACACCTCTAAGATGAACGGCTGTTGAGATATTCACATTTGCAGTAACAGGAAGTGATGTTAAAGGGGAATGTCTGCATGTAAACATGTCTGCATGTCTGTAGTGACTGTAGAGAAGAATCTGATGTTTCTATAGATTATTTGGAGTCTTTATCAGAGAGATGAAGAGTCAAAGTTCAAATAATATTGTTTTAAAGGGGCAATATCATGTAAAATCCACTTTTTTGAGCTTTATACCATGTTATAATGTTATCCTCTCATCAAAAACAGGCACAGAGTCTTACTTTGCCTCATTCATGCATGTTTGAGTATTCCTGCAGCATTTTTAAGCACCCAAGGTGAGAAGTAAAACGACAGGGTGGTACTAGAAACGCCTCAGGGTGGTATCTCTGAACAGAGCTTCCTACCCGGAGCACAGCTCCCCACCACCTCCGCACCCTGCCCGTGACTCCTGCAGGTTCTCAAAGTGAAAGTGAAACTGCTGAGCTCCTACCACGACCTGTGCAGCCCTTTTCAGATTCAAAAAACCTTTAAGGAAATGTATTTTCACATGCTAAGTAAACTACAACGAGCTTCTGCATCACAGCGCTACCACAACACAGCACACGAAACACAAAATATTGGCCCTTTAATGAACCAAAGCCAGGGAGTTTTCCTTCTTAAATAGTTTCCCTTTGATGTCACTTCCTATTTCACATTGGTTAAAAAAATGCCAAATACAAAAATCAAAGAAAACATCTGAGAAAATTGGCACATAACTGGCATAGTTTCTTTTGAACGTTATCAATGTCATCTGCCCAAAAATGAATTCAAATTCATTTCAAAAGCTTCATTAAACAGGCATTATAAGGCTTCACCATACCAAAGATATTTTTATACTTTCAACTTTGTGCAACACATTAAGAAATGTGCTTTTCCAATCCAACATGTCTGTGCCCCAGTGCCCAAAGCAAAAATTATGCAGACATGGCTTGATGAGTTCAGCATGGAGGAAGTCAACTGGACCAATCAGAACCCTGACAACAACCACCATCGAGCACCTTTGGGACGAGCTGGAACTAAAGTTACAAACCAGTCCTCATCCAGCCCCACAAATCTAGTCAAAATTCCTCCAAGTGTTTCTGTTCATGTCTAATCATGGAGGAGGTACGAGAAAGATTACATTTACATGACAATTCTCTAGAATTGCTGTTTACACAAACCCAGAAGAAGTGGAAGATAAGGAAGCTTTTTTTTCTTGCTTATCTAATGATGTTTTTTTGTTGTTTCATTCTGAATCACAAAAACAAAAAACAATAATGAATCACACAAACTGTTTGAGCTGTGATCACGTGTTAATTTTCCAGTATTTCAAGCTCAAATGTGCATTTTCTACATACTGGTGAATATATTTGATATGTTTTAACAAGATAATGAGGACAAGCTTTATTAAGTTCAGCAGTGACAGGGCTTTTCTTTATGAGTAATATAAATACATTAAAAATGACTCATTAATACAATGAATTATTAAGAAATGTGGAAGAAATATTAAAGATAAAGGGTAGGAATAAATAAGTACTTCTTCCTACTAGTTTAAACAGATAAATTGCCAGCATGTTCTTTATAACTGATTTATGTGCAATAAATAGTTTTTAATTTGTACCTTTGTGCTTTTCTATGTGTGTATTGTATTTTTTTGAGTCTTTTTGTTCTATAAAGGAGATACATGATGCTTAAAATCTTTTTCTCCACATTTAAATCCTTCATTTGGGGTCTATATAAGCTGCAATGTTTTGGTCTGAATTCCTCCTTATTGTAATTCCACAAGCCCCTCCCCTTTTCTGAGGTGTCTCATTTTGAGACTGCCTCTTTAAATCCATTCGAGGAGCTTCACACACAGCCCCCCTCCAGCTTCCATTCTAGTTTAAAAGAGGGGTTTATGACCATATAGCTGCACAGAAACTTCTTGTTTACAAATGAATTAAAAGATGTGAACAAGGGAAGGCTTGTCCATTCAGTCTTACATGTTGGAGCCAGAGTCTAAACCAGAGCCAGAGGGGAATGAAGACCACCAAATTGTAGTTGGTAAGTCCAGACCCTATTTAGAAGTTCAGAAAACTAAACAGGTTGAAAAATATGACCCAAACACAATATATAGATATCTTTGCAGCACCAAGAGAAACTAGATTAAACTTTTCTGCACTCCTTGAAACTCCAAAATCAAAATGCATTGAACAGCTAAAAATATGAGATATTGCATGATATGTGTCCTTGAAATTATTTGTGATATAGAGCCATTTAAACCTGTTTGAAATAAATAAATAAAAAACTAAACCGGACATATGAAGGTGATTCCCTAAACTCTCTCATTGCAACAAAACAAATCTTAAATGTTGTTTTGTTGGTTTTGGTGCCCCCCCCCCCCCCCTCTCCCATGATTTTCAGTGGCCTCTTATTAAAACATTACTGGAGGTGCTGCTGTCTAAACAAAAACACTTATAGTCAATTTGATAAAGACTTATGCACAATCAATATGATGCTGTCAGTGGGCAGAAATGGTACGAATAATCTCTCCAATCAAACGTTTGTTTCATGCTCCAGCAGCTAACAACAAATCTGTCCAGTGAGAACAAAGAGAGACAGAGACACCCGGAGAGGGACGTATTTATCACAAAAAGCAATTGGATGTTAACGCCACGGGAGACAGCGCGTTGGCCAAGCGTCTGTCTGGGTTCACTTTAACTCGGTTACCCCTGTGTGGGCTTCAAATTGGGCCTGGGAGCATGTGCTCTCATCCAGCACACAGCTGAGACCTGAACACTGCAGCGTCACAAGCCTTCCAACCAAAGCAACCAGGCGTTAGATCTGAGAGCCGCGACGTGCCTGCTGCTGCTGCCTGCAGTTATCAGTCCATGTTTTACTTTTTGTGTGGAAAAAAAAAAAGAAAGAAAAAGAAATACTATCAGGGACTACTTCCAAACGTACAACTTCCTTTTTAGGGGATATGAGAGGAAACCTTGGCAGGCCACAGTTTTCCATGAGGTCAGTAAGCAAGGCATTCCAAGAAGAGTGTGAGACCTTTGGAAGAGTTGGCTAATTAAATAAACCACATGCTTTATGTACCTGATACACAGCTGATGTAAACTTGTTATAAAACTTCCAACACAGAGGAAACCAAAAACGGCCAGCAGGAATTAAAAAAAAAGTGAAACAAGATGCAAAGAAAACTGGACAAAAATCTAATTGGCTAATGCTCGCTGCTAATAGGAGCTCAGAGTTGGGATTTCTGCTCAGGCTTTTAGGAGGTTGACTCAAATGACAGATGCTATCTGTTTCAAGTGTTCTATTTATCTGCTGGAAAAGTGTTTCTGTGTGGGCAGACGCTGCGGGAGAGAACATAAAGTGTAAAACGATACAGAAATTTCAAATAGTTTCATTCGAACAGAAAATGCAGACGAGAGAAATTGCCTTTTCTGTGAAAACGCGGAGTGAATGATGAGTGCTGTAGTTTTTGCTGAGGTTTGTTAAAGAAGCTGAAACAGAAGGGAGGGAAGTTATCAAACAGGGAAATCCACAAAACAAGACAAGGAGCTAAAAATGTCAAGTCCCATTAAAACACACACAGGAGTCTGGTGAACATAAGAAAACACTAAAACCAGGAGTTTGAGAGTAAAACTATTTACATTAAGGGTGGGTGATACCAGGAATTCTGATAGTGATTCGAAGTAAATATAATACTAATATACCTGACATGCTCATTGAATAATTTAGTGATTTTACTTTTAGTCAGTCGATCCTAAAACCAAAGCTTTTTCTGAATGTGCATTTTTTCTTTCTCCAACATACATGGGATTTTACGACCTAATAATTAAAATAAATAGACTCTGTCATTGTACAGGAAGTGGTTTTTGCAAAAAGTTATGTCTTTATAAGAGGACTCTGGGTCTCAAAATGTCACACTTGTTGAGGAATACCTGAGCAATTACTTGAGAAACTTCATGATAGCCTTTCTGGTGGTTCCATATTCCTAGATATTTTGGCAACAAAGCAGCCAGCTGTTGACCAGAGCAAGGTTAGTGCAGTGCGTCATCATCATCTTCAACAACGTGAAGAACATATTACCTGACATAATGGCAGGAAGCCGCAGAACATTTGACCTGAACATCCTTGGTATAAATAATTGGTTGAACAAATCCACCACTTGCAAGTACTATTTGCACTTGTGTGAACTGTTCTAAATATTTCCATATTTGTTTAAAATAAATTTATGACCAAACATACCACTACACTGACTATTTACATTTGTATACTCTTCTAATAACTTGCAGGTTTATTCTACATCATGGCATAATTAATAACACAATTAAAGTCCCACTGTCCTCAAATGAGGACTTTATCTTTACCAACATTGTACTTTGCTTCAGTTGTAAAAAAAATGTTATGTTTGCATGTCTTATGACGCTAAAGATGTAACTGTGCATAAATACTCTGGTTTCAAGCATGAAATGTGGGTTTTTACCTTGACCATTTTTCTTACCAGAATTGTTGTAGAAGCTTTTTACTGGGATTGCTGCCATTGTTTTAACTCAAATGAGTGTAATATTGTCATGATACCACTAGAGGGTGCTGGTAGTGTCCTTTAATGCCAATGGGATAAGTTTAAAGGGCCAATATTATGTTTCTCAGGCATATATTTACATTCTATACCATATTAAAGTATCTATGTCACCTTAAGTTGTTATTAAAATGCTGT
>JARVGW010000086.1:15277010-15292947 GCA_031762495.1 Anablepsoides rubrolineatus | reverse complement strand
AACGTTTTCCTCCACCAGCATCATGTAGTGATCTGACCACTATCCTGCAAGAAGAATGGCTTAAAATCCCTCTGACCGCTGTGCAGGACTTGTAGATGTCATTCCCAAGATGAATTGATGCTGTATTGGCCACAAAAAGAGCCCCTACACCACACTAATAAATTATTGTGTTTTAAAACCTGTTTCAGTTTCATTGTCCAACCCCTGTAGATGTATTGGACACAGGGTCTCAGAGGTAACAGCAATATAAAACATTACAGTATAGAAATAATAAAATATCTCCCCTATTACCTTCTACTACTAACAATCATTTATGATAACAAAAATGTCACTGGTGCAAAATAACAAAAAAGCAACAATGCATCAAAAATATAACAATGTAAACAGCGCAACAAAAACATATCTTCTACTGCACCACAAAGAAGAGGGGTTTCACCTGATAACTCCATTTGAAGACTCTACACCACTGACTTTACTTTTTAATTAATTTGTGAAAAAAAAGTTGGTATAGTCCAAATAAAGTGTCAACAAAATAATAAATCTCATCTATGGTATTGATCCGATATCAATACTTATCACAGTATTGATATTTAGATTGATACGCCCACCTTTAATTTACACATGAGGACCATGAAGGAGAAAAGTTCAGAAAACTAAAAACTGCAACAAAATATTACTTCCCATCATGAAGGTGAAATGTTAGAGTAAAGCAAACAATTAAAGAATATAAATATGAGTAAGCACACAAAGAAAGTTTTAGAGAAAGGACTCAAACTTTATCGTATGATTTTATTCAAGAGCAGAACGATGTCCTGTTGTTTTTATTTTAAAGCACCATGACGTGCATGTCCTTCAAATAAAAAGCCAAAAAAACATCTTTATATTTGACAAAATTGGCATAATACACATGATTTTACCCATTTTGTTACATAACTGCATATTTTCTTTTGAACTCAGCTCAGCCAAAGTGAAGCAGGAAGTGACATCAAAGAAGACATTTTAAGAAAAATAAACTCCCTGGTTTTTGTTTATTGAAACAATATTATTTGAACTCTTGAGTTCTTTGATAATGATTCAAAATAATCTAAAGGAATATCAGATTCTTCTCTATAGTCGGTTATGCTTTCTGTATCTTCTTGTATGACTTTAGCTCAGTTTTTTATGTTTTATTAGTCCCGTTTCTTTGTGTTCCTTGTGTCATTTTTTCATTTCCCCCTCAGCCAGCTTTTCAGTATTTTCCCAGTGAGTCAGCCCCTCACACCTGTTGCCATTCCCTAATCAGCCCAGCTGCCTCCCGTGTCTCATCAGTCCAATCTTGCAATCAGTCTGACATCTTCACATCAGCGGCTCATTGGATTGGATTATGTCTCTGTCCTTCCTGTTCCTTTCTGATTCCACCATTTGTGTAAGTTCTGCTGCCTTGGCAGCTTTATGTTTTATTATAAAAAGTATTTTGAGTGACCTTTTCATGGTCTCGCAAAATCTGCGCTCTGTGTTTAAACCCTACAAACATTTGTGAGCACGACTTTGGTATGAGGGCAAAGTTTTCGAAGTACATTTTCTAACCCTGAAAACAACAACTTGCTCCAACACTGTGGAAAATATGCTGTTGATCGTAGATGTCATCATACCTTTTAATATAGTGGTGTCAGACTGTGCAACAGCAGAGTCAGTTCATGTTACCCTCGATGATGTGGGATAAATTGGGGATGATGGTAAAAATACTTAGTTTGAGCTGAATTATAATTTTGGTTTGAGTTGGTTGGGAACATTTTTAGATGATGAGAATAATATTCTGTGTGATGTAAACAGAGCAGAGGGAGTGGGCCTGAGGGAGAACAAGGAAATTGTCAAAATTCCCTTTTGACATCATTTCCTGTTATTTCACATGCATCTGAAAAATGTGAAATTCTTTTTGCAATATGTTTATAATGTTGTCTTTCCAATGCATTCATATTTCGTACAAATATTTTACATCAGATACTTTAAGGTTTCATCTACAGCAAGCTGGGGTTGAGAACAACAAATTTTGTGTCGTTACAGGATTTTCAGAAATTAAATCAAGTTTAAAACTGACTGCTAAGGTTTCTTAGCTATATTTGACAAAAAAGCAGTTAGATATGAATAAAACAATTGATTTATTAGCAATATTTGAATAATTCAATCAAAAATACTTTGATTCATGAGTTTCTGCCACAGTTTTTTTTTTTTGTCATTTGTGTTTATTGTGAAATTGGTCCTAAATTTGATTTCACCTGGCATTAAAAAGTCTTAAATTTAACTTTCCTTAAATTGTAGGAACCCTGTGTAAAACAAGTGACAACAGTCATATTCCTGACAAACTGATTGGGGGGGATACTGTTAACGTGTAAACTCATGACCACCTACTGTGCTGCAGGGGCAGAGCTTGACTTGCCAGGGTGTTTTTTTGGGGGGGAGCGGGGCACATACAAGAAAAGCACTTAGGATTTAAAATTCAAAATGGCCACCACAGCTAATCCTAAATGATTTTAATTTATCTGTTTTAAGAATTACTGAATTGAAAGTGTGAGTGGTTGTAGCAAAGGATGATCTAAAAAAACATTCTTGCTGGTCACAAGTTGTTATTCAGCCATTTTTAGGCACACAAAGCTGAAGTTTAGCACAGAAGTAGCCAAAATCTCTTTACCAAATTCTAAATGGCCACCAGAGCTAACTTTAAATGGCTACAGTTTGGCCACTTTAAGACTTGAGATGAAATTTGCAGGAGTAGCTAAGATTGATCACATGCCAATTAATTAATTAATCCCAAAGTAAGCTAACTGCTAATGCTAATTTTACAAAAGGCTATAATTGAGCCATTTCTAAACCTATACAGCTAAAATATTTCTATAATACAGTAGTATCAGAGAACAATCTATCAACATCTAAATGCCAATATGAAATCCAAAATCTCCACCCACTTGTGAATTATTTGAGGGTGGTACCTGAGGTGGCCAACCAGGTGCAATAGGTGGCACTTGCCACCCTTACCACCCGTCTAGGTCTGCCCCTGCTGTGCTGCCCTTATTTAAGCATTTTAACAAAGTTTAATCTGTGAGCCGCTAATTATACTGTTTGTTTTTCATTTTATTTATTTTCTTATGCATTGGTCCAAAGAGTTAAAAATGGCAGTTTGCACATTTGTTGCTTTTGTTCTTTTTTTTTTCCCTATTATTTTAATTTGACTTATTTAAGACTCAAAGTGTTTGAAGCAGAATAAATTTCTCATTCTTACAGTCTGGTCTAATCTGTCTGCTGGCTGTGATTAACCCATTTATCTTTGCTCCAGCTATCAGAGAGAATGTGTTTTTGTGCAGCTGAAATGTCAGCAGCAAAATGTCAACACCTAAATAAGCTGCCGGATTTTCCAGCCTAAATAAAGTCTGTTTCTGTTCGAATATTAAGCTGCGTTATCTTGTTCTCATGTGTGGTTTTAACAAAAAACACGTGAAAACGTTGACTCTCCTGGAATAAATTAAGTTGGAAATAATGCAAAAAAATAGTTTGTTTAGATGAAAGTAGAAAAAACATGAATAAAGCAATAACAAATAAGCTTAGTGCACACCAAACTAAAAATAGTGGCGAAATAAGAGGCTGCTGACATCAAACCCAAGGCCCGCAGGCCGAATGTGACCCACCACAGCATTTTATGTGGCCTGCAAGAGTTTCAAATCTGTATTTATGTCTTTAACTAAATGAATGTTGCTTTAAAGCCAGCCATAAACAACATCTCCATAATGTATGTTGATTATTTTACCAGTAAAATGACAGCCTCCCACCACTAGGAGGAGGTGCACAGGGTTCAAAAGTAGTCAGTAGCCGCCAAAGATTGTCATGTAAAATCTCCATTTCACTGCAGTTTAGCTGTGGCTCATTTGTACTGGTTGTAAATTTTAAATTGGAATGCCTTTCCACCCTAATACCCCTAGGAGAGTTCAGAATTCAAGATGGCAGCCACTCACCACAACCCAATAGTGAGTAAAACTTTTAGCATTTCTGTATTTACTTCCCATTTAGTCAGTCGTACATGTAGAACTTGACATGTTAAAACTGTTTCTATGCAGGAAAAAACAGGTAGAGCTCAGTTAGCAGTGCTCAGCCAGAGCAATGTTTCATGTTTACTTGAAGTTCAACCATAATGCTCATGTGGTCCTGAGTGGCACCCCTGATCTAAAGCAGCCAAAAAAAACAAATTATACATATTTTACAACTGTATTGAAGTTCTATTTTTATCTTGTGTGTGTGTGGGGGGGGGGGGGGGTTATTTTGCATGCTAGTAACGGTATCTATACGGTAGAATCATTTCTGATGACACCTAAATGCAGCAATTTGAAATAAACTGCAATCCGAACAGTCAGATGAGATGAGGATTTCAGCTCAGCTCACCTTTCAGCTCCCAAGCTGCTGTTCACTGAAGCAGCAGAAACCATGAAGTATTCCAAATAGAAACAAATTGATTAGTTTTAAACCACTGATTCCCACCTGCATGTCCTGGTCTGGAATAAATAATTGTTGGTGTAAGAAGATATTTTTCACAACAAAAAGACTCCACGTGTTTTGTTTGCTTGGTTCTCTGACAGCAGCTCTGTACACCGACCAGCAGCCTCCTGGATGACCCGTCTGCCTGGACTCAGATATCATGTGACACACTGTGAGCTGCAGGAGACTAATGCTGGCACCTGGCCTAATGACCAGAGGCAATTAAACCAACTCCTGGATCTCATTAAGGTGATGTAGAAACTCTGTGCTGCTGAGATGTTTCACTGCTTTTTCTCCTCTGATTATGTAATTCTCTGGCTCCAAAATAATAGATGAAGCCTAATAAATAAATGATAAAATGGGTTTAGAAAGTCATACTGGGACTTACATCATACACTCAGTGTTTTTATGAAAACGTGTGTGTGTGTGTGTGTGTGCTTTTATATCTCTGTTTGCAAAATATCTTACGAACCCTTAGATGGATTTTTATGAAACACTCAAAGTATTCTTTGTATGCATCGACACCTGATTAACTTTCTAGTCTTTGGTTTTAAAGCCCAAAACCTTCTGGACAAATATATTTATATATGCATCCCACCGAGGGGGTAACTAACTTTATAAAAAGCGTTAGCCAATGCCCATCCAGGTCTCCTGTCACCTTGGTTAGATAACCACTGCCTCAGGCCGCCCATATGGCTGGAGCAGACGGAGAAGGAGCTCCTCCTGCACCAACTCTGCACGCTCACCCTATCCAGATCTTAAAGTCAAGGATGTCTAAACCATCTGGATTTCAATTTTATTAAAGTCATATTCTTCTTTTGATTAAATAAATATTATGGAGGTTTTTTTTAAAAAAGACTAAGACAATGCTGGGCAGAAATCAGCTTTTGTACAAAAACACATTTTTTCTCATATCTGCATAGATGAGTCACCTATTTAGAAGAACAGATAAAAAAGCTTGTTGTATTATAATTGCGTGACATTTTCTCTTTTCGTTGCCTGCCACCGAAAGGTGAAGACGAAACATGTTCTTCCGTGTGTGTGTGTGTGTGTGTGTGTGTGTGTTTTAGGGCCATTTCTGATATAATCACCTACAATGTCAGGAGCAGTGGTCCCTATAGGAGCCAATGCCTGCTCAAAGTTCATTAAAACATGGATTTTAGATTTAGTGATTTTGGTTTGGAAGCTCGGGTTAGAATGAACTTCAGGTCAGGTGTACTGGTAACAGTTGGGTTTAGCAGAAGGATCAGTGTTAAGCTGCAGAAATTGGAAGTCAATATAATGTCCTAATGGGGAGATAAAAATACAAACTTCTGGATGTGTGTGGGGTGGGGGGGTCAATTATGGTCACCTTATACTTCATTACAGAACTAAACTGGAGTAAAGTGGAACTGCAATGCTTTGGTCTGAATTCCTTCTTATTGCAACTCCACAAGCCCCTCCCCTTTTTCTGAGGCATGTCTCAGATCAACACATGATGAGGCTGTCTCTTTAAATCCAGTTGAGAAGCTTCACACCCCGCTCCCCTCCAGCCTCCATTCCAGTTTGATAGAGGGGTTTATGACTATATAGCTGCACAGAAACTTCTCATTTACAAATGAATTAAATGATGTGAACAAGATCAGACTTGTCCATCCAGCCTTACATGTTGGAGCCAGAGTCTGCACCAGAGGAGAATGAAGACCACCATATTGTTAGTAAGTCCAGACTTTTATTAGTAGATCTGTTGCCAGTGGTGGGCACAGTTCCCCTAAAGCACTAACAGGGGAACTACTTTCCTGATTAGTGCTCTAGAGCTTTTGCTAATTTTAAAATGTATTAGATTAGCACTTGCTAAATTTAGAAGCACTAACAGGTCTATAAATGTTATTGATCAATGTTAATGTTAACAGCTGACGGTGAAAGCTGTCACACATTTTGTTCATATGTGTGTCCCTGATCCACCAGGTGACAATATATGAACCCAAATACAGCTGTGGAATATCAATGATAAGTATTAAGAGAGCATCATGTGACTCATGTTGTCTGTTGATTCAACAGTGTTGAATGTTCATGGGTTGATTGGGTTATTTTAGTGCTTTAGAATTAGCTTTTGCTAAATTTTCAGTGCGTTAGTGCTTTAGAATTAGGGGACCTAAATATTTGAGTTAGTGTTTTAGGGCTAGTGGAATTAATTTTCAGAATAGTGCTGCCCACCACTGTCTGTTGCAAACACTGAGATGTTATGACTTTAAAAACTTCATAGAAAATAGAGAAAACTGAACTGGTAGAAAATAAACTGAATATAAACATAACTTTGCAGCACTAGGAGAGACTAAATTCAACTTTTGTCTCATACAGACTCTACAACAAAATGCATTTAATGCCTAAAAAAAAAAAGAAGTGGATTTTACATGATGATCCGTTAATTGCATCCCGTCAATCAAATTGGCCGCATCATTCTCTCTTGTGCAATATTCTGACGTAACCACATATATGTAGAACAGGAGCAGAAATCTAACCCCTGACAGCTGGAGGTTAATCTCCCTCAAAACAATATTCTTGCAGCCTTTTGATGTAAAGGCAGGTTTCTTGCGGGAGGCATAGATCAAATGTGTACTCATAAACCTGTTTGCCGTCCCGAGGGGTGAACTCACACCATATTAATGTTATTATTCTCATTACCTCCGTGCGTGTGACAGTCCATTTCATCCAGGCTGGCTCACTGAGGGATTAAAGCAGATGCTGGAAAAACATTCACCTGTAAGCCAGCGGAGCTTCAGTCGAGCTGAATCACTCGTGTAAATGAATCTGTGTTGGTGAGCCGAACACTCCGCCCAGGTAACCGAAGTGTTCAACACAGAGCCCGACACCAAGCACAGAAAAGATGGAGGCGTCTGAGATGAGTTGGCTGTGAGAAAAACCCTAAAGCCTTCTTTTTTTTCTTCCTATTTCTGTGAAAATAAACAGCGTCACACCCTCTCACCTCAGTGTTCAGGCCTCTCACCCACAGCATGTGATGTAGAAAGTTTTTTTTTCTTTGGCACATAAATGTTCTGAGGCAGATTTTAAAAATAAAAACATTTCCACTATTCCTGGATGGAGACAGCTTGGAGCTTTGGGCAAATAATAAACCCTCAGCTTGTTGGCATTTTTGACTCAACCTAAAATTCCCATGTTTCAGTAAAAGTGCCATTCTTACTGTCCTGTTGAAATGTTTTTCTGACCTGTATCTTTTCATGCAGCTTTGAAATAAAATGGTTTTCTTTTTCTTTTTTTTTTTTTTACTAAATAAATAAAACATTGTAGAAACATAAAAATATTTGATAATCAATATTTCTTCCCCTCAGTTAAAAATTTTGCAGGATCTAAACTGTAGTAGTTGTTGTTCGAGGCTTAATATTCAGTCTTCTATTTGCTTCTTAATGTTTTTTTTTTAGCCAGGGAGTGAGACATTATGATGTTACCCTGGTGACCACAAATGAGCCACTGACGGCAGCTTTAATTTCTTGTGATCTTAGTTCCCTTTACAATATAGGCTTTTTTTTTCCCCTCATAGCTTAGATCAGGGCTATTCAACAGCCCACAGATGACTTCCATCCAGCCCACCAATTTTTAATCAATTGTAAATATAAAATTTTATGATTCAATGTAACAAAAAATGAAATTAAAAGGTAAAAGATAATACTGGTTCCTTTGGGTAATGCAAGGTTTCCCCTGCCTAACTGGGGAGCACCCAGCCCAGATGTCCAGCCCCAGAGATGTTAGCTTTGAGTAACTGTGGCCCCACAGTTAAATTAGATTTTTACAAAACTGATGTCAAATTCTTATTTGTTCGTGGTTTTTGATTCACTTATTTGTTTTTTATATGTTGTGCTGCTCTAATGTCTAACCATCGTGACTATACACAGATGCTCTAATGTTTTATAGAAGAGAGGTAAAAAGTTCAAACCGCTGCAACACATGAGTATTGTGTCTCTTTAAGAAATAACCCAATTTGCAGCTGAGTGCAGCCTTTAATATTGTATCCCTTAAGTATCATTGAGGGAAGCTGTCGACGTGCTTTTGTTTGTGTCATCACCCTTGTTTCTGGATCATTTGAAAACACAATACAACTACCTTCAGGTCATTTACGTGAAATGACTTTGCATAGATTTCTTTCTGAAATAAAATGCTCCCGTGTTGTAGAAGCTCAAGCAACACTTTCTTTGTAATTCGCACCGGACTCCTTTTACACTTTTCTCTTTACGCCGGAAGACGATGAGTTTACTGCGTCGAGTGGGAGTTTGATGAGAGGCCTGAGAGTAGAGAGAGCAGTTTTCACTAATGAGATCAATAAAATCGAAGATTTAAATCAGAATAAACCTTGTCAAATTAGTACAACGTTCCAACTTTAAAGACAAATCAATGAGTTTAATCCTGCTTCATGGTAGATAATGAAACAAAGACAAGTGTTTTAAGAATGTATATTGTGTCTTGCAAAGATTTAAAGAAATACAGTATCTTGTGCATGAATCTGGTCTGTCAGAACAAAAGATTTAACTTTGTAAATAATTAAAAACTGAAGATAAAACATCTACTTTACATGAGATTATCTGTTCAATAGACCTAAAACTCTTAAAATGGCCTTTAATTGTTTTGTGATTAACAAGTAATATGTACTTTAAATGCTGTAATGAAAGTTTATTTCTTTTCGACTGCTGAATCTGAACCCAGCAGGGCAGATGTTAGTCAGAAGGAGCTGGGAGGAACTGTCAAAACAAGAACAAGTGATGTAGGAATTATTTTTACTATTACAAGAAAAATAAAAATAAAAAAACGGGGAAATAGTTTCCCAATGAGTGTCAAAACAAAACCTGTATAATATCAGATTAGCTGCAGTTTAAGCCTTGAATCCTCCCTGCAGTAACCCGTATGACATCATCAGTCAGGAAAAACAACAAACCCAGACTTTTCCACCAAACATCACTGCCTGAGTTACATCCCAACTGTCTGCACAAGTTTCCAATTCCTTTCCTTTTCAGGTCACGAGAGGAGAAACAGTGAGCGAAACGTGTTGAGACGGCCCCTCAAAGCTTCCACTCCTCTCCAAGCTTTTGTTTTTATCACGTTAGATTCTGATCATGACGGAAAGTTCTGATGACAGTTTAGAAAAAGAACTCTGCAGATTTATACAAGCATTTCACATTAGTACACACAGACAACATGTGGCCCTTAGACAATCTCAATCAGGCCCTCATGTTCTTCATTTGAAAGAAAACAACTTTAAATAAGGTAATGAAAACCTGAATCTGAAATTCAGTGAAACTTAGGGAAGTCTAAAATAAACATCTTGGACAAATGCACATTAGATTTAGATGAGCCAAAACCTTTTTTTTTAAATTGCTAGTTAAGTCATTAATTCTCTAGAACAAGACTCTTAGACTCAAAGGCAAACGTATAACTATTTTTGGACAAATTTTGCACAGAAAAAAGATTCAGATTCAACTTTAATTGTGCAGAGTACAAATGCAGAGCCAATGAAATGCAGTTAGCATCCAACCAGAAATGCAAGTACGTATCATTTACATAATGATAAGTAAAAATGTAAATGTCGTTTTAGCGTTTTTACATTAACTGAGGCGAATACTGCCCACAGACTCCAGCCCTGCACAGCATCACCTTTGCTTTTTCAGGGGCGGAGCCAGAGGAGTGGCAAGTGCCATCCTGGCACCTGTTTAGCCACGCCAGATGTCACCCACAAATGACTGACAAGTGGGTGGGGATCTTGGATTTTATGTTGATATTTAAATTTTGTTAGATTGTCTTGTGATACTACTGTACTGTATACTTTAAACAACTGTGTATGTTTAAAAATGGCTGATTTATAGCACTTCATAAAATTAGCATTAATGGTTAGTTTAATTTGGGATAGCATCCCCAATTTGCATGTGATCATCAATTTATTCTCATTGAGCTTAATTAGCAGAATTACAGGCTTTTAAAGTTGTCTGTGGTGACCATCTTGAATTTTCTTTATTTGTATGTGTCCACACTTAAAAAAATAAAAAGTGCCACCCCAAAAAAAGTCAAGCTCCGCTCCTGCTTTGGTGTTTAATCATTACCTGCAGTTGTGTTTTCAGGGTTTCTGTTTCTTAGTTATTCTTTGATTAAAGGAAGCAGCTCATATCTTATTTTGGGGACTTCCTGTTCCGTCTCAGATGATTGTTTGTTAAAAGTCATTTTTAAAAGTGGCGATCATCTGTACGTGTCTTTTGAACCAATGTTGACATACAAACCAAAACATTCTTAAAAAGACAAATGTGTTTCTTTTTAATTCACATTTATTTATTTTTAATTATCTCAAAGCGTGATGGGACAGCCAGCTGTTAGACTTGCTGTCAGGTTTTAATCACAGATGTTCTGTTGATTTATTTGGTCTTTTGGGGGGTTTTAAACTTCTGTCACCTGTTTTTATTTTATTTATTTTTTTACTCCTCCGGTTGTTACTTTTTTTATTTTGGACAGCTTTGATGTTGATGGCATTGTGACACCACTTCAGTGTGATTCAGTGTGCCTCATCTCTGTTCAGCTCAAATTTCCACTGAAAGGATAAGGATATTGATGAAAGAACCAGGACTAACCCTCACTAAAAGCTCCGGCTTGTGGAGGAGACCCATAATTGAATAATACACAGGACAAGAGATAATGGGCATTGTTAAAGCCGGAGAAAAAGAGACCGTTCGTGTTTCTGATCAAATAAACCTGAGAAGAACCAGTTTAGGATTGTCCAGCTGAGATTCCACATGCAGCTCGTTGTGCATTTAGAAACTCTCAGAAACATCAAGCGGGGAACAATCAGACCTGCTGTTTTGTTTGGGCCGCCTCCAGTCGGTCTCTGATGAATTATGAAGTATAAAACACACAACATGGTGTTTTGCTTAGTGACTCAAGCTCTCAGCTTTCCACTGAGGCAGTGAAGCATAAAGCAGACGCAAAATAAGTAAATATTTGCTGCTCATGTGAACAAAGCAGCAGCGGCAGCAGAGAGAACCGCTTTGCTCCAACTTTCTCGGACATTTCTCGGCCAGAGTCGAACCAGAACATCTTTCAGCTTCTAAAGAGTTTTCCTATTTCTCTTTAACATTTATCTGCACACTTCTGTCTAATTAATAAAAATGTAAACAGCACAAACACATGTTGAGCTTACTGCTCTTACATCACTGTCTGAACCCTGACCTTAGTCTATTTCAGACGTTACAAACATAAAGAGATTAAAATAAAAAAGGTTCTCATCTTAACAAAACAAAAAAGAAAAAGAATTGAGTTCCTTCTGTTTTTAACTCTGACACAAACATCTTTGTGATGAACTGAGCCTCACTGCAGAGTGCAGTTTTTTGTTATGTAAGATATTCTGCTCTGTGCAGGTTTTTTCTCCCAGCACACCGCAGAGTTAGTCACATCAGCTTGTTCCCGGTGCAGACCGAGCTCAGGACTGTCACTTGTCTCGGATCCTGTTGGTTGGACATGCAAGGGGGAGCTGTTCTTGCAGATGATGTGGTTCTGTTGGCGATTTTGAAGCCATTCTCTTCAGAGTGCAGTGGAGCAGTTTGAAAACAAGCAGCTGAGTGGAGGAGTTCAAGTATAGGAGTCACTATTGTATGTGGGCGTGCTCCATGCCTTCTGGAGTAAAATACTGAATGTGTTCAGTTCAGTCAGATTATTGGGGACATGATACCAGCTCGATCCTACATTGTGAATGTTTATTCTGACTGGTTTGCATTTTTAGAATTACAAATATTTTACTGATTATTGGTTATAATTGCCAACAATTGGTACTCATAATAATTGGTTGTATAAACTATTGGCTTCATTACACTGGTTACCTGTATCTTAGAGTTGATTTCAAGATTTTATTGTTAGTTTTTAAAACTTTGAATGGCCTTGCTCCAACCTATCTTTATGATCTTTTACATGTTCATTCTTCATCTGGAACATTGAGGTCAAACAACCAGATGCTTCTAGATGTTCTAAGATCCAAATTCAAGAGTAGAGGTGATCGTGCTTTCACTGTGTCTGCTCCCAAATTATGGAACAACCTGTCTTTTCACATTAAATCTGCTCATAGCTTGGAAAACTTCAGAGTGCTTCTTAAGACTCACTTTTATTCAAAGGCATTTAATTAAAGTAAGGCCTGGTATTGTAATTTATCTGTTCTTACTATTGTTGGTTGTAAATGCATTGTGTATTTTTAGCAATTGTGTTTTTGTGATATTTGTGGATTGCTGTACAGCACTTTGATGCAGCGATCAGCTGTTTTTAAAAGCGCTTTATAAATAAAATTGACGTTGACATTGGTTGTCTGGAGGCTAAGCGCTGTGTTACTAGATTGTAAGGATCAAATAATGTGTGACTGTTGCAGAAGTTGAGTGGACAAATGTTGGCTTTTGAAAAATGAACCTACTGTACATTCACATGAGTAAGTTAGGTAAGTACATACAGTAACTTACTCATGTACTTACCTGGATGCTGCACACATCACTTAAATGGCACTGGATAAATGATCGAGCTAGGTGTAGGTCACCCCAACCTAGTTGTATGCCATGCAGGAGTGTGTAAGTATTTTGTTGGCCATCTTGAAAAATGGTCGCCCTATTGATTTTTTAAAATTTTGTTTTATGCCGTATGTGCTTTTGAAAGTGAGCTTTGAAGAAGACATGTACCAAATTTCATGCTTGCATCACCATTTGAACAATTATTTCACTTATTTTATTTACCGTTATTTATCCAGGCAAGTTGAGATCGCAGATCTCTTTTTCAAGGGAGGCCTGAAGGCAAAGTATTGTATATGTTTCACTTATTTGTTTCACTGGAAGATAAATGGATAAAAAAGACTTCAATAATCCAGAAATGCACTGGACTAAATCGTCCATCTTAAAATAAAATACAAAAAAGTATTTGAAATTGAAAAATCTTGATTGTTTTGACAAACTTGGAATAAATCTGGTAAAAAATAAATAAAAAACTCACGAGTTTCTCTTTAATGATCACTTGAGTAGGGACTATATTTTCTATAGTTTCATGATTTTTGAGTTTTGATTTGAATCTTTTCCGTGCTGACGCGCTCTCTGCTCCCTGACAGCATGATGAAGACACCATCTGACGGAGATGAAGCCGATGTGTGATTGCCGATGAGAATCAGATTCTTTGTGCACTCAGCCACTTACAGCTCTAACCTCTTAAGCGGACTGAATAATAATGATCATACTAATGTAAGTAATTACCATCAGCAATTCAAAATGCGTCTTCATTATGCAACAGCTGAAGGTGGATGCATATCTGCTGCCAAATCAGAGTCTCTGCCAGCAGAGAAAATAGGAAAAAAAAGAATATATTTTATTCATTGTCTGCAGAGAGGACTGTCAGACTCGCTGACCCAGAGAGGATTTGAAGAGTGCGCCTGCATCCCATTCACACACACTAATTTGCTTACACACTTCAAAAACTGAAGTGGTGGTGGTGACAGAGCAGGAAGGGCCTCTGCAGCTGCCTCTGACCCCGCCTGGACCGCAGGTTTGGGATTATAGTGACTCAGACAGATTGAATGTTCTGAATTTAGTTTCACTGCAGATTATAGATTAATTATGAGCTGAAACAATGAGCTCAAAAAAAGCATGCAGTTAAATAACCATTGGAAAGGAAATATTTACATTATTCATAGAATAAAAAGTCCAAATCAGATTTTAAACACTCTTTTTAAGCACTTGAAACTTTACCAACTCTGTGTGGAAAAACTTGGGTTTTTGGTTTAAATGAATGATTTTAGGGCTGGAATGATATGAGAGGAAGTCATAAGTAATAAAGAAACAAATTAATTACTAATTATAGGTCATACAATACAATGTGTGAATATTTATGCTTTAATCCTGTTTATGATCATTTCACTCATTCAATAGGATCAAAAATGTGTTCAGAAATAGGAATTTGATGTTTTATCAGGGACTGAAACAAGTTGCTTTATGTTCAATTTTTTAGGAAATAAATGGAAGAAAATGCCAAGATGTGCATCATATACTGTACTGTATTGTTTTTTTATGGAACTGAATTCATGTTTATATTTATTGAGAAGTTAGTAAATTATTCCTATTACTAATTTAGCTTGAAAACTCTGGAAAAAATGAAAAAATCTGTTTAGTGTACTGTATTTCCAGTTTTCGCGATGTCAGATATTACTGCAAAAAAACAAAAAAAAAACTGTTAACACAACTTTGTGGGGCTTCACAGTATTATCTTGTACTTTTTTAATTTGTTAACTATATTTCATTGAATAATAATAATAAAAAAATTCTTAATGATGGGCCAGATGGAAGTCATCCATGGGCCACATCTGGCCTGCTGGCCACCAGCTGGATAGCCCTTTCGTAACAAGCCAAATAGCTTCTATTCGAACTAAAATGGCATAACTTTGTGTGTCAATAAATACATTGTTATGGTAAATATGTTCTAATAAATCAGCTGTCATGGTCTTTTTGGTGTTTGTCGTGTTTTTCTTATAAAATAAAGTTTCACTAAAAGGTTTATTTTGTTTCCATTTGCTGCTTTAATCTGTTTTTTTTTTCTTTAGTCTATTCCTAAGTGTCTCTCTTTTTAATTCTAGTTCTCTCCTCACACCTTTGCCCAATTTGTGAATTATCCCACCTGAACTTTTCTAACTGCTAGAACCCCTGCAGCAGGTTTCTGAAGGTTGGCACAGTTTATATTAAATTAGTAATTTATTGTCCTAAATATTAACCTTTAAGCTACAAACCTGTTTAATTTTATGGGTAAAATATATGTTAATGCTTTATAATAATAGGTTAGATAATAGCTCATTTATCTATGTCTAAATAAATACAAAAGTTTTTAAAACTGCCAAACTTTGAAGATGTAAAGTTGAGTAATAAAGACTATATGAACAAAAGTAATAAGAAGAGAAATGGTTTCCCATAGGCTGTTTGACTTTGATTAAACTTTAGTTGAAACTTCCTGGTTGTGTATTTTGGCAGAACTGATTAAAACTGTTCAGAGAAATGTGTTTTTTTTTTTTTTTTTTTTTAATAAAGGCAGGGAGTCTTGCTATTTTATGTATTTTTTTTTTCTAATGCTATGAGAACCAGACAAAACAGCACCGTACAGTCAAATGTGTCCTCATGCAGCTCACGGTGTATATTTGGGTGGTCCAGTCCGGTTACTTTAGCTTATGCAAACACGCTGACAGATCATATTCCTTGTTACACAAAGACTGCTTTACTGTAGGGTCAACACAAGTTAGAAAAACACGGCGAGCGGAAAACAAAACAAAGGCGATGATCACATGTTCCTGTCCTCATCACATGTCGGAGACGGCTTCAGATAACATCAAGGTTATGTAGCATGTCTTCTTATAAAGCAGTGTAATCTTGTCCTCTGATTATGGCAAAATGTTCCCACCGGGGGGGCG
>JARVGW010000086.1:15258565-15277000 GCA_031762495.1 Anablepsoides rubrolineatus | reverse complement strand
AAAATTTTACAAACGGCCCCCCCCCCCCCCCCCCGGCAGAACCCCCAACCCCTGTGAGACACTCTATCATGCCCAATTCTCCAACTCTGCTGTGCAGCTCTGAGCTCTAATTTGTCCCCTCGTGGAGCGTCTCACATCACTTCAGTCCCTCCGCTGGTGGTGAGTAAGCGGACACTCTGCCCTCTGGCTCATCCGTCCCTCCATGGAAAGTGATGTCTAATTACTAATTGCAGCTTCTCCGTCGTTCTTCACAATCATTAGCAGAACGTCACAAAGCCGGCTTCACGTTATTTGCTCTCCATCACGACATATCGAGGAATGAATGGATTTGGACATTTTCTTGCACGGCGCGTCGACTTTCCTATAATCCATGGCTGTGTGATGTAGTGTGACTGGTGCTGGATCCACAGCGGTATCACTGAGTCCAGTGGAACAACGAGGCTCTGGTGTTATTAATACTTAATGGCAGACTGAAACGCTGCCAATCACTGTGTTTCCAGCATCCTCAAGGCTCACAATTACAGATTGTGGTTACAGACCCACGGCTTTGGGTTAGTGTGCACTTAGTTCGCTGCATCCGATACGGTTAAAGGCCACGGGTCGTGGATAACAACTGTACCCGCCACTAAATACAAGAAGGAAGCCTCCCAAATGAGATGGAGATACAAGAAACTGAGAGCTTTTAAACAAATGGAGTGAACATGATAGTGATATAAGTATTTAATGAGGAACTTATTACATTTTCGAGTGGAACTTTTTGATTTCGATGCACTTTCATTAAGGACACGTCTAAGTTTACACAAATGTTTATTTTGTAGTGGATCTGCTCTGAAGCATGATAAATCCCTCCACCCAATTTATTCTTAGTAATCAACAAAATTCAAGTCTATATCTATAAATAATTGACTATAATAGTCCATTAAACAAGAATTATTCGTGACTGAACATTTAATCATTATCTTTTGCTATTTTTAAGGGGACAGTTAATGCAAAATCCACATTTTTAGCTATTAAATACATTTTGTTGTGGACTTGGAGTCTCTAGGAGTGCAGAAAATTGCTACCTTTCACTTTATTTTATTTGTATTGGGTTTTTTTTTAAATGAAATGAACAAATACTATAATAATTTAAAAAAATAACTTTGTTTCTCCTGGTGCTTCAAAGATATCTTTATATTCTATTTGAGTCAAAAATTTCAACCTGTTCAGTTTTCAGTGTTTGTTTTTAATGATTACGTCACGTATTTGTGACACAACCTTTAACAATTTGGTGGTCTTCATTCTCCTCTGGGTCAGACTCTGGCTCCAACATGTAAGTCTTTCCTTGTTCACATCTTTTTAATTTGTAAATAAAAAGTTTCTGCGCTTCTATATAGTCTTAAACCCCTCTATCACACTAGAATGGACCGCTCTGGAAGCTGGAGGGGAGCAGGGTGTGAAGCTCTTCTTTAGGATTTAAAAAGACAGCTTCAAAACGGGTTGATCTGAGATACACCTCAGAAAAGGGGCGGAGCTTGTGGAGTTACAATAAGGAGGCATTCAGACCAAAGCATTGCAGTTCCTCTTTATATAGACCCAACTGAAGGATTTAAATGTGGAAAAGAGCTTTAAAAACATGAGATCTGAAGTGAGAACAATACACACAAGATAGACAGGCACAAAAGTACAAATTCTGTTTGAAAAGCAGTAGGAAGAAGTGTAAATTGCTTTAAGTATTTTATACCAGAGCAAATTCCTAGTCTGTAACTTGCTTACTGACAATGGCAAAGTGTTTGATTCTGATAAATTTAATTATTTCCCTTCTCTATAATATTTCTTCCACAAAGTGTAATATCTCAATAATTCATTAATGTATTGATTTTACAATGGCTCCAAACAGTTTCTGTGGTTTATTATTGGTTTTATTGTGATTCAGAATGAACTGAAAAACTTAATAATTGGGGAAGCAACAAAAGGCTTCCTCATCTTGCTTGCTCAGTAGTTCTTGTGATATTTTGCTAATACAGGGTTGACATTAAATCATGCCAGAGTTTAAACAAATATCTTGGTGATCTGTTTGCACTCAGAGTATATTTTGGGGAGGACTCTCAGCTATTACCACATGAAATTCTAGCTCAAAAGCAACATTATTATTATATTTTTTTGGTTAGCTGTGGCAGCCATCTTGGACCAAGACGACTGTAGATTTGTAAATGTGCTTGCAATGATCAGGTTTTTAAAAGTTTTACTCAAATCCATCCAGTAGTTTATAAGATATGAGGTTTGACTTTGGCTGGTGTTTTAGACGAGAAAATAAACACAAACGGACAAAAACATCAAACTCTGCCGTCACCTTCCAGCAGCAGGCGATAAGAAACCCAGAACAGAGGCAGAAACAACAAAGGAAGAAGGCTGGCACGGAAAGTTAAAAAAACGACGGAGGGCAGAACAGAGGGAATAAAACACGCTGATCGCGTGAGACGTGCTGAAGTCAAGGACGACTGGACAAACAGGGAATGAGCTGAGAGCGCCTCGCCTGCCTGAACAAGTGTGCCCTGAACATATTCCCCTTCCACTCCAGCTGTGTGGCACGAGCAGGAGCTCTAACACCCCCAACTCGTCTCTCATTTAAAACGACTCAAACTCAACGCACCAAAAACCGTTACATTAACTCACGTGACTTTAAAAATGAAAAAAAACTTAAGTGGATACGGTGCACTCCACTGTAATGACACCCATGTAATGTCAAACGAGATAAATCTGCCGTCTGCACTCCTCGCTCCACCGTTCATTCATGTTGTCGGCACGACGTCTGATGTTGGCGAAGCCGCTGATTTAAAGGCCGTTAGGGAAATTAAGACAAACTCAAAGAGCTCTGGTCCATTACACCCATGGATTAGGAGGCTTCTGCCAGCAAAATTCCTCCTGGTGCTGATTTAAACGTACAAAGCATCCAAACTTATCAGGGTGAGAGCAACATGTGTTCAACTCTGTCTGGATGAAAAGCACTTTAGAAATTAAAACAACCCAACAAGTTTCAGGCTGAGAGGATTTTCCTGGTGATGAATGAGACTTGTAGCCATTTTTTAAAGAACAATGTTGACAGATTTTACAGATGAGACACTGAAAATATCTGCTTACTGGAGCCAAACAGCAAGTGTTGAGCATGAAGGCCCAGCAACAACAGAGGTGGGATGAGCCAGAACATCGCTGGAATGAAATATTTCGAATTTTCAAAGCGCGTTCAAACAACTCGTTCCAAACCTTCAGGCCCGTTCTTGTGGCCAGCTCGAATGTTTTGCTCATTTTCAAGTGGTCCAAGTGGAAAAATGTCCAAAAGAACTCAGAGTGTATCCTAACAGCATTCTAAACATTCTGATGTCGTCCGAGGGGGAAACAGGAAGGGCAAGCCGCTTAAAACCTGTGCAGAATGTCCAGAATGTCCCTTTAGAGAAGCTGGAATGCACCTCAATGCTGCCAAAAACCTGTTTGGGCATTAAAACTGTTTAAATGTACTGGGAATGCTGTCAAGATTTCTTTTTTATTTTATTGCTGCTGGAATTCAGCTTCAATGCAGTTGGAACGTTCTGATTTGCCCTCAAATGAGTCCAGATGTAATTTGGAACTCGACCAAAGTGTATGAAAATACGTCCAGCTGCTGGAAATAACTTTTTGTCAAATAGTTTCACACGTTTCACACCTGCCATCCATGGTTTTTGTCTAATATCCTCTGGGTCTCTTCTTAAAGAGGACAGGTCATGTAAAATCCACTTTTTTAGCCATTAAATACATTTTGTTGTTAAAGTTGAATTTACTTTCTCCTGGTGCTGCATAGATATCTTTATATTCTGTTTGGGTCAGATTTTGATGATGATGATGATGATGATATGTCTCGTTTTTTTCTCCTGGTATCCTTCTCTTCTCTTTTCAGCAGATCTTGCTGGAGGATAGAAATATGAAGCAATGCTCCAAGAGACACATACTGTAAAATATTTGGACTGGATTCAACTTTTTTTTTCTGCCAGCCTTCTTGGTATGCTCTGGACGTTTGTGCAATATTTTAACTACAATCTAGGTATTCAAGCTCCCTTTTGTTATAGTTCTTGGACATTTGAAGCGTATTCGGTGGTTATTGCTGGGTTGCAGTCAAGAGACCCGGATAATGCACGAAATTCAGAGGGTTCAAAACAGTGAAATGGATCACAGCGAGCTCTCTAATCTGATCCATATTGTCTTAATAAAAAAAGACTTGTCATATAATCTGGAGGATTTACCCACATCGAGGAGATGAACATAAACATCTGGTGCTGCAGACCTCGTATTATATGACGAGCCAGATGAAAGCTTTCAAAAGCCTCGAAACTACAATTAGTTTCAGTTTGGGTCAAACATTTAGGATCAAAAGAAGCTTTAAATGTCTGTCGACTTGTTTCTGCCCTGGTGAGGAGTGACTTGTGCTATTTGAAGTAATTAGCCGATGATAACAATGCTATCGCTAACGCTAACAATGAGTTAACCCCTGTTATTTCTATGTGCTTGGATTTACTTGTAAATAATTTATTTAACTTCTGTAAACCCAAATTCCAGTAACTGTCTGATAAAATATCTGAAAATAGGATTTAAACTATACGATCTAATAGAAAGGTGTCCCTGCAAACTCTTGCATTGATTGTTGTATCAGTATCAGATCAGTATCCCCAATAATTTTTTTTGGTATCAGTATCGGAAAGAAAATTGGCAGTATCGAACATCACTAATTTTGACGCAAAATTAACAGAAGGAAAGGGCTGCATTTACTTCCTGCCCCCCGTCTGCATTTCGTGACGTTGATACAATGTGATCAGCAACCCAGATATTCCAGGACATTTGAGGTGAAACTGTCCAGCATTCAGACACCTTCTAATGTGGAGACGTTTGCACCAGAATGTCACACAAATTTAGAAAATGTTTGATTTTGGTTTTGTTTTCCATCCATCCATTATCTTCCGCTTTATCCAAAGTCGGGTCGCGGGGGCAGCAGCTTGAGCAGGGAGGCCCAGACCTCTCTTTCACCAGCCACCTCTTCCAGCTCCTCTGGGAGGATTCCAAGGCGTTCCAGTGTGTCCTCAGTGTCTCCTCCTAGTTGGACATGCCTGAAGTGCCTCCCTAGGGAGGCATCCAGGAGGCATCCTTACTAGATGCCCAAACCACCTCAACTGGCTCATTTCGACATGGAGGAGCAGCGGCTCTACTCTGAGTCTTTCCTGGATGACTGAGCTTCTCACCTCATCTCTAAGGGAGGGTCCAGACACCCTGCAGAGGAAACTCATTTTGACCACTTGTATCCACGATCTTGTTGTTTCAGTCACTACCCAAAGCTTGTGACCATAGATAAGGGTAGACTGACTGGTAAACAGAGAGCTTTGTCTTACAGCTCAGCTCTCTCTTCACCACAACAGACCGGTACAGAGTCCGCAAAACTGCAGCAGCTGCATCGATCCATCTATCAATCTCACGCTCCATTCTGAACTCCTCCACTTGAGGCAGAACTTCACCCCAACCTGGAGAGAGCAATCCACCCTTTCCGACTGAGGACCATGGACTCAGACTCTGTTTTTGTTTTTAACCCTTTTTGGGGGGAGGGTGGTATTTTAACAATACATTATAAAATGGCACGAAAGGCCCAGTTATTGGTGAAAACTCATATCAATTTATCAAATTGAAACCTGATTAAAAACATGAAATGCTTACATCTGATTGGTTTAAAGACTGTATGACTCAGTGCTAATATACAATAAAATGTGATGATAATGACAAAGTCTCCTTCAATCCTTGAATGATTGCAAATATTTACAGCAAAAACAGGCTGCAGAAAGACAACCTGATGTCTCCCTCTCATTTCAACACTGTTTCTCTGTTATTTAAATTGTCACACAAAGCACGGAGCTGCGACTGCAGGAGGAATCCAGAGTTGAATTGAGCTGCAGCTGAGAGACAAATAACTAAAGCAGATATTTCACACTCGCAGACAGTCTTGTGTTGCAGGCTCTTTTCTGGAGCAGAAATAACTTGAAGGAACACAAGACAAGCCAGTGATGCCTTAAGTTTCCCCGAGCATCTTTTCTAACGACCTTCAGATGAGAAGAATGTGGATTCATGTCTGAAAGAATCCTTTCGACTTGAGCTAATTTGGACTATTTCATACTTGAAATTATAAAAATGTGTTATGAAAAAGGAAAAAATATGTATATTTATTGTTTCAGCATGTTTAAAGATCCAATATAACCTCAGCTGATGGATAAAAGCTGCTTTTTTCCATTGAAAGAAACTTAGTGTATAGCAAAAAATAAAAAATTTAAAAAAGCTCAATGGTTCCCAAAGTTGGGATTGGGACCTCAGTCATTAAACTGAAAGTTAGGGTCTTAATAAAACCTCCAGAAATTAAATAGTTTGTCACTTTAATTGTTAAATGCATATTTCCCCCTTAAATGTTACAAATCATAAATAAAATAGTTCTAACTTTAGAAATAATAGTATCACAGTTCATAATGTTTTTCATGTTTTGATGTGTTGGCAAAGTTTTTACTCATTAACGTCTTTAAAAACAAAGCTGAAAATGAAGCCAAGTTTAACTGCAGATAAAAGTTTCAGGTCAGAACTCACCTATGGTTGTGATCACCGTGATGGCGAAGTAAAAGGAGCCGGCGAACTTCCACTGCACCCCGGCTTTGTGCGGCTTCAGCTGCAGCACCACCTTCTCCAGCTGCGTAAAATCCTCCGTGGACAGGTTGAAAATCCGGAGCAGGTCCTTCTTCCTGTCGTCCAGCCTCTCCTTCTGGCTCATCTCCTCCTGCGACTCCAGCACGTCGAAGATCGCGGCGCCGACGATCAGGTAGGTGAAGGTGCAGATGATGAGCGCGAGGGTCCGCACGTTCTGCCGCTTCATGGTGGGAGCCGAGCCGGTGTGCGTCAGGGGCGCGGGCGGAGGGGCAGCGCGGGGCTGGAGGACGACGAGCTCTGCTGGCTTGGCTCGTGCGCGTCGCTGTGACGGAGCCGCCGGAGCTCCCTGCGTGTTTTTATGAGCTGCAGCCAGGAGCTGTTCGTTCAGCACCACCCCTCCCTGACACCCCCCCGCAGACACACACACACACACAGACACACACACACACACACACACACACACACACAAACCTCTCTAAAGACACCTCTCTCCCTCTCTAACTTTGTTTTTTCTCTATTAGAGTTCAGTCCACCTCTCATCTCTGTAATAAAACACTCATCATTAAAAATCTTACTATGACCGTTAAATAATGATTGTTAAACTAAAACATTTAGGCATAAAAGTGGTCATCCCAAACAGCTACATGTATTTGTAAAAGAAGCATATAGTTATTTAGGGTGGGGGATTATGCACATCTTTATATCGTGTTATTCTTTCCCTCATTAAAGCATATCCAAAAATTTGCTTTGACTCATTCATGCATGTTTGAGAAATCTTTGAATCTCGTGTTGTATGTGGAGCTGGTACAAAACCCCGCCTATTACCCAAAGGTCCTCCCTGAAGCTCAATCTTCAGCTGAGCTCCCGCCCCCCTGAAGCATTGTTGTGAAGATGTGCTGAAGTGGGAGTGTCAGAAAAGGCAGGAGGTTTAGGTAAGCTTGCAAAATCAAATTTATTTTAATATATACAGAGTTTGCATAACAACTGAAGGCAGCAGATGTGGTGTAGAATTGAATGTGCCTGGTAAATACATTATTGATGGTGCACTCATTGGTATATATTACTGGATTGGGCGTCACGTGACCTGGGTGTGCTTCGCAAGGGGGATTTTTATGCATTGAGCTAATGCTAACGCTAACCATTGAAATCAATGAGCAGAATGTAGCGCGGTGCAAACAAACGCTTTATAAATGTACAAATGGTACAAATACTTTGCTATACAGAAATTGTTACAACATGTTTACAAGACCTAAAAGGGTTATGTTTCACAGGTAAATGTTACACATATTTAACCAAAATAAATTATTTTAACTGCAAAACCTGTATGCTTTTAACATTTAAAAAGCTGCAATGTTCATGTTTAACCTTAGTTAAAATTATCTGTTGTCAAATATATTATTTACTGATATTAAACATGTAAATATGGACTTGTTGACTAGTTAGACTGCATAATAATTCAGAAATTATGATGTAGACTCACTAACGACACACTAATGTAATGATTGAGCATCATAAACAAAATAGTCACGTTGTCAGACAGGCTGGTTTATTCAGATATTTTCTACATCCAGTATTTGTGTTTTTCAACATTTCCAGAGAAAAAGGAGGAAAAAACATGTGCAGCTGTGGGTCAGCTTCAGATACAGCCTGCATCATTGTGAAGCTGAAGAATAATTGTTTGTGATGAAAATAAATTCATTAAACAATTCTTTGTGACCTGAAATAATTTGTATTTTTTAGTTTGTTTTACTGATGCTAAAATTATTGTAGTTTACAGCAAAAATTTTGATAGTTGTATAAATGTATATGTATACACGAACACACGCACACACACACACACACACACAGTAAGAATACATACATATATATTTATTTATTATATATTTATTTACATACTTGAAAGATTAATTTTATTTTTTAAAATGTCTAAGACTCAGTTCTGATTAATAAATATACGTATGAATATCCAGTTGGTCATAACTCATTGATTTGTATTAAAAAAAACACCTGTGAAACGCAAAATACTTAGTTTAAGCCACTGTTTCTTTAAATTAGTTATTTATTTTAAATTTCCGTAACTATAAGATTCACAATTTCCTCAGCTTTATTTTGAAACATAGTTTGTAAAAATCGAGCAAGAAATAAGAAAGTTATAAAAGTTTTTCTTCAGGATGATGCCTCACAGTCCATTGACTTCCATTTATTCTGTTGAGGCTCCTCAATGCATAACAGACCTCAAGTGCTTGCACGTCAATGTAGCTAGCAACGCGCTAGCCACGCCCAATCCAGTAATATTTAAAATATATATATATATATATATATATATGTGTGTGTGTGTGTGTGTGTGCATTGGACCAGTAATTTTATTAAAATACTGTCTTTTAGACAATATTTTGACTCAGTATATCAGGAAGTACAAACTTTCTGCAGTGACTGATATTTTATTTATTTATTTTCTTACTCACAATTAAGCAGAGGATGATTTTTGCTCACTTCTTGTTTTATTTGGCAGGACTTGTTCCCGTACCAGTCTGAACTCAGCAAGTTCTGAATTTTTCAGCTGATATTTTTCAGAATGACCTGATTGTTGGATTATAAAACTTTTATTTTAAAAGTGAAAACTATAGTTTGATTTCCAGAATGAACCTATAAGTCAAGAAGTCGACGGTTTGACTGTTTTGTGGGTTAAATTATTTTAGGACCACGCAGCAACTCTGTTCTACGTGAGAGAATTTTATTTATTTATTTATTTTTATTTCATAAAGAAAGTCCTTTTCCTGTAGCTCCAAGAAAAACTTAAATGTTTGCTCCTTGACCTCGTCTTCCTTCTGCTCCACAAAGTTCAGCAGCAGAAGCTTTTTTGTCGATAAACTTCAAATGGAATCTTGAAACACTTTTGTTTACACTCATACAAAGTGTTAGAAATGTAGTTTTGACATGTTTCACAATTACAAAAAAGAGGAACAAGGATAATAAATGTGAAGTAAAAGTCTGACTGTGGCCAAGCTTGATGACCTTTGGAGTCACTGGTTTCCAGTAAGTGGTTTCCTGACGAGTTGTGCGTCAGAGAAAGATGCAGCCAGGATTTAATGAGGAAACTGTTTAGATTTCAGATTTTAGGTTATTTATTTCATCACAAACATGAGAACATTGGGTCACCGTTTGTGGAGGATTTGGACAGAGTGTAGATCCACACAAGGAGCTTGAATAAAACTGTCTTTTATAAAATAAAACAGGAATAAAATGGTTGGTGTAGAAGCAACAACTTCTAAAACTCAAGGAGACAGTACCTATCAGACTCACTCTGGATCACCTGTCAAGAGTTCTTTAGTGAACTGTGAAAATCAGCTTTTTGTTAAAGTGCAGCAACGACCTGGAACTCTACAGCTTGGTTTTCTGGGGTCAAACACCTTTAGAGCAAATTGCATTCTTTATTGGCCTCTATATTTCACATTTTTTAATTGTAAATGCTTGTCTGCACTGGAAATGAGTGGCATTTGACTGAGAACGACCTACAAATTGTTTTTATTTCAGAAATGCTGGTTGCTAACTAATTGGATACTTGCTTAGGAACTCAGCTTAAAATCATCATCATCATCATCATCATCATCATCATCGTTTATTTATAAAGCACACAAAAAAACCAAAGTGCTGTACAGGAACATAAAATACAAACAATGAACAAGATACAACAATAAAATCAACAATAAAATCAACAAAAACAAAGGCTGGCCTAATGATCCTGCTCTTCAGACTCAAATGCCTGTTTAAACAGATGAAAGTAAAATGGTAATTGGCTAAAGTGGGCGTGGCTTTCACACACTGTATTGACCCAGGCATGGGCGTACAGGATGCATGATGATCCACAGAAGAATGGGGAAATGAACGAGCTGATGAGGAGATGAGTGACAGCTGAGCTTAATGAAACAGAGAACAGGTGTAGGTGACCACTGTTCCCTCCACACGCGTTTAAATGTTCCTGCATAAATAAATAAAATAAATGTATATATTTTTAAGGGAGGGGGAGCTATTCTAACCCCGTCAGTCGATCTGTGACCACACTCCTCACCGCCTCTATCAGTGACCAATCAATCTTGGCTAATCTTGAGTTCCTCTCTGTGAACCAGAGGACAAAAATAGCTCTACTTTTAATAAACAGGTTAGTCAAGTCAGCTGTGACTGAGCCGGCATAAATCCTTCCCTCACAAATTGAAGTGCTGAAAGCCTCGGCATCAATTAATCCGTAACACTTTGATTCGAAACGTGGCCAGCCTAAAAATACTGTCTGAAAGGTAATGTCTCATGACGTAATAAATAGCTTTTATGGCCTAAAAGGACTTTCAGCAGTGTGAATATTTAACCCTCCTGCTGCCTTCGGATCAAAATGGCTCACACGGCCTCAGCAGGAGGGTTAACACAACATTTATAAGCATAAATTACAAAAACTTAACTTTTATTTATAAGCATCTCATATAAATATGCTGCAGTACCAATACTCTTCAAAGGATTTCACACAATTTAATATAACATATCAAATAAAAAGTGATATAATCTCTTTGCATCAACATCTAATATATTTTCTGTTATATATTTATTCCATTTATTGATCATTTTCTAATTTATTAATTGAAAATGTGGAGGTAAAAGTAAATTTCTACTACACTCAGAAGAAGCAAAGTGCACTGATTTTATACATCAGGACATCTGGGCAAAAATAACCGCAGCCATCTTCACCAAAACACACAAACGTACACGACATCTGCCCCACGTTAGCTTCTACAGCAGGGCGCTGAGTTCATAAGGTTGACTGAAGAACACGTTACACAACACTATCATATGAGGGCATTATTAAGGGCAGTGCCACACAGACAGGAGCCACCACACACACACACACACATACCCTGAGAGCACGTCAGGAGGGGTGGCCTTCAGCTGACCACATCTCATTACACGAGGTTCAACATGACCTGCAGCTTCCTGCTGACATTCAGTCCGACTCTTTCATTTGCTCTGCCTGTGTCTCTGCCTCTGCTCCTGCTGTCGTTCACTAATTATTCAAAACAGCCAGCCAATTAGAGCTGGATCAGTTTATTATAGTGAAGGCACCCCAGTGAGTGAGATACACCTGTGTGTTCTCCTGTTGTCACCAGTGACCTGAGGACCTTTGGAAACATTATGGTTGAATTGTCCTACAGGACTGTAAGTGACCAAGGGTGGCAGTAAAGGGGCAGGAGGAGACAATACCCCTCACCCCAAACAACACAAACGTACAATTCAACGTTTGTGGACATGCTCTTTGTTTAAAATTTAAACACTTAGCTAGTGGGCGCTAAGAGACAAAATAAAATGTTAAAAAGGTCACTTTTTCCGTAGGTGCATGGGTTTTTTTCTGACAAAAATAATATTTAAAAACATGTTTATACAAAAGATAAAAGTATTAAAATTACAACCGCTTGAAATTTTTTAATTTTCATACTGCCAGATTTTTTTTTTAAAACATATACTTTTCTATCACTTCGTCCGACATTACTAGCATCTCCAGTCGGGCTGCAATGCATTCTGGGATATGCAAGGCCGGGAAGGATCCATCGGACCCATCCTTCAATTCAGGCAAAAAGAAGCATGCATTTGTCTGCCGCATCGGAGGAGTTTTTGGTTTGGGACGGCCTCTGTTGCGGTGTTGTGTAAGCGGCCTATAAAAATTTGGCCTTCGGAGGACCCAGCCTCGCCGTTTTGGACACAGCCATTGTTAGCATTATCAAACAATAGCGGCTGATTTTTGTCTCAGGATGATGATGTCATAACAAGAACCAAGAACCCACAGCAGAGGCTGCATTCCATTCTGAAATTCTAAAATGTAAAATTCATCATTTAGCCACAACATTTACATTCAACTTTTACATTTAGATTTACACATTTAGATTTAGGGCCTAACATTTAGACATAACATTTAAACTTAACATTAAGAAAAAAATAAAATAAAATGTAAGACCAGCGAGCTAAATAACTGGGACTTTGCCCTCAGAAAGTGAGCTAAATTATGAAAATGGGTTAGTGACATTTTTTAGCATTTTTTTATGCGAGGCAGTGTGCATTCCTTCAAAGAACCCTAGTTTGAATCATGAATAGGAAAATAAGAGAGGACAAACTTTAAGAGCTGAGTCGTGACTGTGATGTTCCACATTAGTTCTATCAGCTGAAAGAAAACAAACAAAAGTTGAATCCCCCCACCGCTGGAACAGCCTTATTATGACAAGCACATAATAAAGCCTAAGATTGTGTATTTTAGCTCAGTGAGTATTCAGAGTCCCAGAAGGATTGCTGGTCGGCTGCATTTGTCATCATCATGGCAGCATGGGAGACTTTTGGCTGAATTCTGAAATGCTTTGGGGGCCAATGTTCGTTTTGCACCGAAGGTTAACCGACGTGCTCAAGGGTGGATTTAAAAGCACTCTGTGTACGAGAAGGATTAAAAAAAAAGAAATAAAAGCCTGTTAACTGACAACAGTCACTCTTTCTTTCAGGAAGAACTTATTTACAGTAACATTAAATTACACAGATGCTTCTTACAGGACGTCCTTCAAAACACCCCCTCCTCCTCCTGCTGCTGCATTTAACCATCAGCTTTAATAAAACTTGTCTTTTTCTTCATATATAACACTTGTTTTTATATTTCAACAGATTTTCCACTCATTGCTGCATTGATAAACACTAATGATTTCATTTATTGACCAAAGACATTGAAAAGAAAACATCCAGTTATAAATCATGCACAAATCAGGACACCAGGATGTTTTCAGGAATTGATGTAAACTCTAATAAGATGCAATAATTAACACGGGTTATTACGCACTCTGATTTACTCCCTTTTATTTTTGCAACACTTATTACCCGTCTAATGGGTCTGCGTGAGCTGAGCAGCATTTAGAGCCTTGACTGCCGCCTGTAATTGATTTTATTGTCGCCTTGTTTCCACTCACGCTCCATTAAGTTCAACATGTCGCTTTTTTCCAGTGTCCCAAGCTGGAGTTCTGAATGCTGAGGTTTATTTTGTTTCTCCCACAGGGAAATAAAAGATACAGTCAGTCCGATTCCTTGTTTTTAATCTGTCCGCTCAAACTGAACAACTTATGCTGATAGAAAAGACAGCCGGCCACATGCAAGGGGAGTAAAATAAAACATGATTTCAAAACATAGGTTTAACGCAGTAAAACCTGTAGAAAAGGTTGCATTGTAAGTATTTAAAAAGTTACATTTTAGACCAACAAACATATCAGTTTATCATTATTACAGATGTAGAGCTCAGGTTTAGTCATTAGTCAGACTAGCTGAGGAACTCTGAACCTGATTCTTCTTGGTGTCAAAAGTTTTCAGAAGACTTTTAATAATTAAAAAGCAAACATTAAACCCTGAGGCTCATCTATAAATGCTGGTCAACAGGTGGTGGACAGGAGGAGCAGCTAAAACACACTGTTCATAACAAGTTTGACCAAACTTAAGTGTATATTTTGAAGGAAATGTGTACTTTTAGCTCATTTATAAATCAAGGGTCAGTCCTGGGTGAACCCACTCTACTTCTAAAATATTTAAAGATGTCAGCCGCAAAGTGTATCAAATATGCATTAACGTGCTGCTTTTCTTTTTTTCCTCCTTGTGTATCAAAGTAAACTCTCATTTACCGGTCTTATTTTGAACGTTATGGAAATTAGACATGGTGTTGCGCAACACTATGTCCAGCAGGGTTAGACAGAGGTGAGGACACTCTGCTGAGACATGTCCAGTTTAACACACATAAAAACACACACTGACATCTACATCCTAAATTAGAATGATCTCACCGGGAGACAAAGAGAAGCAAAGATCGTGTTTAACCGTGAAGCTAGGTAAAGAAGACAACACAGAGGTCAAAGGTCACATCCAAGGATTATAGATGTATTTACAAAAAACCTGACCTCACAGAGAGCTGAAGTTTATTAAAACTTAAAGTGTTCTTTAACGTTGCTTATATTAACATAAAACTAGTAGATGAGATAATATTTCAGACACGCATCAACAGCGCCACCCTGTGGATATTTTTATGAACTGATTTCTATAGTAACTCGTGTTTGTTTGAGCTGATAAAGTCTCCAACCTGGGAAGGTCACTAAATGTTTTTGCAGAAGGGATAAAATATAAAACGTCTTTTGATGTATTTGTGGCTTTTCCTCTCTTGTTTTACAGAGTTTGTTTTTCTCACTTGTCAGATTTCCTTCCAGCCTTTGTTCAAACCCTCCTCCTGCTGTTCTCGTCACCTGTTCCTCATTTATTAATAAAGGCCCTGCTCGGATTCTTTCCTCTGATTTGCTTCCAGTTCTTTCTTCAAACTCCTTTATTGTTCTTTTGTTTTTATAAAGAGTCATTGTGTTTTAATCTGTCTATTGTTCACAAACTCCCGGTTTATTGAGACTTTCTCTGAGAAATGTCACATTCGCACCACTTCACAGTTATTATCATGATGTTACATCAGCTTTTTTGGTGTTCTGAACATTGTTTAGGTTTCCAGCTAACAAGATTTCTGTAAATTAAATATGTTTTTGTCTTCTATTATCAGTATTTGTCCTTTTGTGCATGTCTATCTATCTATCTATCTATCTATCTATCTATCTATCTATCTATCTATCTATCTATCTATCTATCTGTTTCTCTAAGCTGAGAGCATTCTGGCTGCTGAATATGATAGTTAAGTTAGGGTAGTTAAGTTATTTTTTTTACTAGAATAAACAACATTCTAATTATTTTTTATTAAAATAAAGAAACAAACTCAGAGCTGTGTGGCTGTATTTTGGTGCAGTGTTTTAGTTTGACCACTAGAGGGAGACAAATGCGCTTTTTTTACGTTAGTGAGCGACAGTTTTAGTCTTTTATTCTTGTTTTATAGCTGAGAATCATTAAGTAAAAAAAAAAATCTACCCATTTCCAAATTGTAGAATTCCAGAAAATTTTCATATGTTTCTCAAAATTTGACCAAAATATGGTTTAAAGAGGTTTTTTTTTTTCTTCTTTTTTTTCAGTTGAACAGACTTTGCTGGGAAATGAGCCACAGTGACAACGGTGAAGTCTGTATTCATGCTTTAATCATCTTTTTTTTTTTTTTGACACATTCATGCCAAGCACAAACACCCCTCTTCAACCTTTAAAGTGTTGCTGCTCTGCAAACTTGTGAAAACAGGGCGGTGCTGTGAGCTGCACAGAGGGTTATACCCTGCTGCTCACCGGAGGGAAACTCCTGCTGCAGCTCAGTCGCTCCTGGAAAACTCTTCTTGCAGCAGCAGCAGCGGCAGCATGGAGGGAACCAAAGGAGAGGAGCGCTCAGCTGAACAGGCAGCTTCTTTATTTGGGACAGCCGAGATGGAGAGTCAGAGGAGCGCAGCTGAACGGAGGAAGAAGCGGATTAACATCTGTAAAATCATTGCTGGGGTAAATTCTGCTCCAACACCAGAGCCTCTCTGCTCTTTAAACATCTCTGCACAGCTCAGGTTGATTGAAACTGAAAGAAAATCTTCGTAACCCTCTCCAAAATGAAGCAATGCTTGTCATTAAGTATACTTAAATATAGTAAAGTACTTTTATTTACTAAGTATAATTTTTTACTCAAAATCAAGTAACATAAACTTTAAGTACATCTAAAGTAAACTGAAAGTATTACTTTTAGTTTAAAGTTAGTATATTTACTTTTTTTTGGGTAAGGGAAAACTTCTTTTTATTTAACTTTTAATTCATAAACTTAGCACAAAAAGTAAGAAAACTTGTGTTTTTGTAGAAATAATCTACAAAAACACAAATTTTTGTGAGCTTTTTGTGCTACATTTTAATTATTACCATATTTTGCATCTTCTTATTGCTTTAAAATGTGTATAAAGACTAGAAGTGCTGTTTTCTTCTGATTTTTTTATGCTGCAAAGCTTAAAATGACTAAATTTTAAAAATGCAACACTTCTAAAAATATACATTTGTTTTCTGTTCTATAAAAGAAATGAAACGTCTCTTGATTTTGGGCTTTGCGAATCATTTCAACAGGAGTAGATCTAAATCAGATTAGACAACGATGAGTTACTGCAGCTTCACTTTCTGCTGAAACAAGATCACCGTGAGGTACCAAACCCACAGCTTCATGTCAGCATTTTTCCCTCTGTTTGCTTTGCCTGTCATGAATCCACAGCTGTCACACAGCTGAGACCAGTGGAGCCAGCATGAGCGTGGAAATGTGAGTGTTTTCACTCCGGTGCAAAGAGACCGAGGCCAGGAGAGGCTCTGCAGGAGGACCTGCACGCTGCATGTTGTTTCTGGACCTCCCATATGGCTTATTTGCAGCTATCTGGCTCATAAATACATTAGAGCAAACACTGAGGAGGATTATGTGAGGACATTTGATCTGTTACGCTGCTCTGTCAATGTAAGACCAAGAAAAAGCTACAAATGTTCCTATTTTTTGATCAAAACATAAATTATACAATATAAAACAGATTTATCTGACAGCTAAACTTTACCATAAAACGTTCTAATACAAAAAGACCAAAATTATGAAGTTAAAACTACAAGCTGTTTGTTACCTGCAGGTTTTTTGACATTTCAGTAATCTTTAACTTTGCATTCCTCAGAACATCACCCAGAGGTGAAGTAGTTTCTGTCATTTATTCACTAAGAATGATTAAGTAATGCATATCGCCCGCTGTCTTTTCTGCCAGAGATTTAAACAAACTCATCTAACGCTCGTGTTTTGATCAAACCTTGAAACACAGATGAGCTCGATGTGACAAACTGTAAACTGGAGCAGCCGCTCCAACACCAAACCTGAGCTCAGAGTCTGTCAAACGTTCCAGAGTTCCAGTCATGTTGGTGTCACTTATAGCTGCAGCAGCCATCTTGTTTTCTGTTGGATTAATGATTCATTCGTGAAAGTTTCATTGAAACCTGCCCAGTGTTTCAGGAGATATTTTGCTAACAGACAAACCAACACATGCACAGAAACACATGTTAAATGTTAAGGATTCTGGATAATAAAAAGGATCCCTTTTTTTCTCCAAAACTTGTGGTTGTAAACGTGGATTTCCTCATCTGTAAAATATAAACTGAGCTCATCTGACTGTCAAAACTGTTCATTTCTATTTAAACTTCAACTAGAAACCACAGGAACCAGATGTTGTCTTTTTGGCACAGCGAGAACGCCAAAGAGCCAAAGTCTAGACAAAGCTGTGATGTGTTAGGATTAATCCACAACACCGACCTTAAAAAAAACTCACAACCAGGTTTGTTATTCAAAAGAGTTTGTAGGTTTTCAGACTTTTATTTAAGTTCATTTTCACCTTTAATGTAAAGAAACAAAGCCTTTGATAAACTGAGTCAGACTTGTAGGTTTTCACGAGACAGGCAGGTTGTTTACGTTCACAGCCCCCTAAACACACGATGCTCGCCCTAAAATAAACCCCTCACGTTTCCCGTCTGTTCGTCTGCGATGTAAAGAGTTAAACCACTGTGAAGTTTTCCAGATTCGAGTCATTTTAAGATAAATAACCTAGAATTAAACTCTTCCTCTGAGTCAAAAGAGCGCTCCATCTGCAACAGGTAAGATATTGTTTAAAACCAACTTCTAAACATGGAAACTATCAGTATAAGTTTTTATTTTGAAACAATAAAAACTCAAATTTAAAGGGGCTATATCATGTAAAATCCACTTTTTGGAGCTTTATACCATGTTATAATGTTATCCTCTCATCAAAA
>JARVGW010000086.1:15239425-15250375 GCA_031762495.1 Anablepsoides rubrolineatus | reverse complement strand
GGAAGTATACTTTTTTATTTTAAGTTTAAAATTAGTATACTTAATGGATACTTGAATATACTACTTTTTGCTAAGGGTGGAGGCTTTAGAAAAGTTGAATTTGGTCTCTGTTTGGATCATATTTTTCAACCCTTCAGTTTTCTCTGTTTTTCATGACGTTTCTGAACTATTACATCAATTTATTTGTGACGAAACTGCTAAATAAGGTCTGGACTTACCAACTACAATTTGGTGGTCTTCATTCTCCTTTGGTTCTGGCTCAGACTCTTGTTCTGGGTCAGACTGTAAGGCTGGATGGACAAGTCTTCCCTTGTTCACATCTTTTAATTCATTAATAATAAAGTTTCTGCACAGTTATAAAGTCGTAAACTCCTCCATCAAACCAGAATGGACCGCCCTGGAAGCTGGAGGGAGGCGGAGCTTGAAGCTCCTCGTTAGGATTTAAAGAGACAGCATCAAATTGAGTTGATCTGAGATCACCTCAGAAAAATAGTTGACAGAGGGGCTTGTGGAGATACAGTAAGGAGGGATTCAGACCAAAGTATTGCAGTTCCACTTTATATAGAGCCTAAGTGAAGGATTTAAAAACATCATGTCTATTTTAAAGTAATACTTTAATCACCCAAAATCCTGCAGCTGAAAAAACCCTCTAATGAAACAGCTGTGGATCTTTATATCACCTCGTTTTTATCAGTTTTAGATGCACATAGTTTGTTAAGCTCTGCTCACCTGTGACTTTATAAAGTTTCTACTTTAGAATGAGATGCTTTTTTCTTCTTTTGTTTTCTTTGTGTGTTCTTTACCTGTGATGATCACATTAACTGTTCAAGTTCTCTAAATTTTACTCAACTAATATTCAAACATTTCTCTAATTAATGAATCCCACAAACAGCCGGTTGCAGAAACTTTCTGACATCATTACATCAAGTCAACAAACCAGAACACTGGCTCACATTTCAGCTCTGTGACTACCTCCACGCTGCTTCAGTCCTTACAGGAATATTACCAGGACAGGACAAGGCTTGTTTTATAAAACCTAGAAAAACACAGTGACCAACTTTACTATTTACTATGTGTTTGTTGTGTGCCTACATGAAGCTAAAAAAAAAGAAATCTGCACAGCAAAATGATCACATTCCAAATACTTTCCATTCTTATATGATCTTCTTATAATATAAGTTGTTTAAATCCGTTACTACAACAAGAACCCCCCTCAAGGTACAATACTTGTTCCTCCCACCTTCTTCCTTTGCCCTGACGTCTTTCTGCTTTGCTGCAGCAAATGATTGGAACTTAAAAAAAAAATACACTGCATCTTGGCACTTTGATTTCTATTCCTTCCTTTAAACACAGTCTAAAGGATCTTTTTAAGGAGTCATGTAACTGTTTTAAAAAATGAATGCACTACTCATTTTATAGGTTTTATGTACAGTTTATGATGTTTTCCCTTCCCCGTCTTCCCATTTTTAAGTGTTTTTGCACTCTCAGGCCAACATTGTAAATAAGAAACTGTTCTTAATGTTTGGCCTGTTGAAATAAAGGTTAAATAAATAAAAAAAGTTGGAAGTAGAATTAAACATTTATTTATAGCAAACATCCACTTTAAACCCATTTATTAGAGAGAAAATCAGATGCTTTAAGTACCAAAGATGATGTCATGAAAAAATGGGTAAACAAACCCTAATGTTCTATTTACATTCAGATTTCTGTGCCAGTCTTTGTTCTTCTGAGGCCTCAGTGTTAACATTCCATATGCAGGCAGCAGCATGTTTGTTTTTCCTCTTTTAGGTATAAATCTGCGTGAACTGTGATTGCCTTGGCTATTACGGCGTGAGAGCAGCTACTTTGTTACATTTGGAGCATTTATTCCTTTAAGGTTGTTTTTTCTCAGTAGTGTGGTTAGTGGGTAAAATAATAATCAAAGCTCCACGGCGGCATTGTGGAGCTACAAAAGTGCTGTGTTATTGGAAAAAAGTAGGTAATGATCCTGCTAAAGCCCCACAACAGATTCTGTGGAAACTCAAAACAGGGAGTATTTAAAGGACTGGAGGTGGGTCAGATTACTGAGGAGCTGGAGGTGAAAGTCTCGAGTTAACCCCTAACTTTCTGAGTTGTCGTTGCAATATGTGTCAGAAATACCCTTTTTTTCCCCCATGAGACAGGAATGTTTTCAGCATTCCCTCTGGTTAAATGTAGGCAGCAGCATCAGTATGCTCTTTGTTGGAAAGTGCCATGTTAAAAAACACCCCTCTTCGTTTTTCTGGGACAGCCGTGGTGAATGTGGGCAGCTGTCTCCAGGGCGGGGTGCTCCCTCTGCTGTGGTACATTTCCTGCCCAGTCAACATGAAAGCCACATGGGAAGAATATGGCTTGAGTTGTTTTTTTTCTCTCTCTCTCTCTCCCCCCAGACTCTTGTTTACTTGTGTTATTCAGGACCGTGCAGCATCTTTCATAATACTGTCTGGAAACAGAGGAAAAGAAACATGAATAATCAAAGCTTCTTCTCAGAGTGGTGGGACGTGTCGACTGCTGAGTTCACCGCTGATTAAAGATCACAGCGTTTGTCCCCCTGAGACAGAACACCCTTGTGTCAGATTAAAACCACAATGCTGGTCTGGAGCCGGTGAGGTGGGGCCTTCTCACCAACGTGATAACAATCCTCTTGTCCTGTCCGCTACAAACCTGATAAATGTATTAGTTGCTTGAAAGGCGATAGAGAAGGGGGCCCACAGCCCTCGCTGGTGTCACTCTGTCTGTGGGAAGAAAAACTTGAAATAGTAATCCAGATCCAGAATTTCAGCCAACATACAGATTGAAGCGTTTAAACAGTATTTGTTTTAAAGATCTGGGTGCAGAGTCACATGATGTAGTTCTGAAGTAAAGAGAAGGGTGCGTGAAAATGAGAATAGACCAATTTGACAGAGGTTCTTCCAAAATGCTCTGAGTTACAGGAGAAGAGTGGACGAGGAGACGATCCTATGTTTAAGTGTCTTAAATCATATGAAGGTCAAAACCTTTAAACCCGAGTCCTAAAGAGAAACCAGACAGGGGCAGGTCCAAAAGGCAGAAACAGCTTCATGACCACAAAGGCTTGAATAATGCTGAATCTCTTTGGTATAAAGCTGCAGATAATCTGGCACCTGTGAAGTATCTGACATGGAAAAAAGAATCCGAAACACTTGAATCATGACCGAAATTGTTTCATTTCTGTATCAAAATGTGTCACAATATTACTTTATTCTGACACTAACATCGAAACGTTTCCTGATCGTGCTTTGACTTTTTTTTCCTCCTGTGTGCTCATCTGATATTTATCTAAAATCATGAAAGAAATTCAGTTCAGTTCAGTTCAGGTTATTTATATAAATATATAAGTCCATCTAGGGACAAGTGCTACAAATTAGCTCACGCTATAAGCACCATGATACAGGCATGGGACTGCTGTTTTATTCAGTCTGTCTATGTTGTTGTAGGTCTGTCCCTATTAAATAAACTTAATAATAATAATAATAATAATAATAATAATAATAAAATCATGTAAATTGAATTAAAATGCAGGTTTTACTTTTTATAGTAGTTCTTCATAATTAAACAACAATCTACTTAATTGTTTTAATATTTAACTTAATTTTTTTATTGTTTAAAACAACATTTTTGCATCAGAGGGGTCTTTGAATTTGGACAGCCTCTTTCCAGCACAGTGATGTAACCCACAGACATATGTGGCCTTAGAAGGATGCAGCCTCTGCATTTATCAGATTTATCAGACACGTTAGGTGTGTTTGCACAAAGTGTCAGTGTTGGATCAGTATCGCCGGCACCACATCAAGTTTGACTCGAAAACATCACTAATGTTCATTATTACAAATCATGCAACCCTGTAAATTGTTTTATTCTTTGTTATTTATCCATAGATGGTCGTGTAATTGCCTATGTCTGTGTATGTGTTTGTCTGTTAGCAAAATATCAATGGATGTACCTCAGCAACTGGTTTAAGTGTGGTGGAAGCTTAGAGCTATCCTCCAACACGTGTTCTGAGCACGTAAAAAAAAAAGATTACAAGAGCTCTTTGGTTAAAACTTTGGTTTTGGTTAACTTTTAATCCACCTGATATTTTGGTGGAAACCTCAAAAATCAAATCAACTTTTAGCTGCCTTCTTAAATCGTTTGGTGCAAATTAAAACAGATGAAAGCCTCCATGTTGAAGTTTATAGAAAACCTACTCACCACTCACTGAAATGTAAACTATTATTATCAGAGCTCTGAGGATAAACCTACTGGGTCAAAAATAAAGAGAAGGAGCACAAACGTATCAAGAACCCCCCTCTAACCTGCAGATACCTGAACTGGGCTTTTTGTCAAGACTGATAAGAAATCTGGAAAATGTTCAATGGAAACAGATAAAACACTCAAACATTTAAATGGTGTGGATACAGTCCAGCGCAGCAGAAAGAGTTCAAAGCTTTTGTACAAAAGCAACTGAGCCAGACTAAAGCCAAGCTTCTGCTGTGTCTCAAAGATAAGAGGATCCACTTTAAAGACAGTAACATAGACACTCCTGAACAGAGACAACAGCTGGTTTGATAGAGGAGTCCAGGACTGGAAACAGTCAACTTTACTCTGGAAGACTCCCACATGAACCAGAGTTTGGTCTCAGGTTTCAACAGTCCACACTGCAGCCTTTGTGAGTGGTTTCACAATTCACACCCTGAAACGTCCCATCGACATGTTGGGTTTATTGATCCCTCAGAGAACCACGAGTCAAACGGTCATGTTCATGATTCTTTAACTGTTGCAACAATAGAAACCTGAAACACCCACAGCTTCATCAGAACTGAAGAAGTGAAACTGAGTTTATTTAAACAATTAGTGCTGTCCATAATAACACATGAGTGAACAATCCCATTTAATCAGTTACAACACTGGTGGGCACAGCTAACCAAAACGTTAGGTTCACTAACCACTAAACCAGAATCTTGGCTCAGCTAATGCTAATCTGTTAATTTTCTATAAGGTGGGTGGGATCACCTGTGGCAAATCAGCCAATCCAAACTGCTCTGTCTAACTTGTGATACTTCTAGTTGAACCCTTTCAGAATAAAAGCATTTCTTTGATCGAGTTTGTATTTTTACAAATACAATTTGAAGTTACTTAAACAACATTTAACAAACACTTTCTCTACCATATTTAGAACGTAGTGGTAATTAAATATTGTTAAATGTAATTGATTTATTTTTGATTTTCTTTCTCTTGCTCTTACTTTGAAGTTTAGCTGCTACATGCTACATACCTGACAGGTCCAACACTGCTTGTAAGAGGGGATAGTTTTTAGTTAATTCAGGATAAATGGCACACAAAATAGAAGTTTAACGCTATTAGCAGGTTATGAAACTGTGCCCACCATTAAAGGATTGTTTTCTTCAGCTGAAACCTGTCTGACAATTTTACTCAAACTTCACTCTTAGGTTTGGAGAATGTGAGAGGTTGAGGCTTTCAAACTGTTCTTAAATAACTTTATTTATCAGAAAAAAAAAATGTGATGTTATCAAATTGAGATAAACTGACTAATGTATGAATCAAAGTTCAACCCTTGAGACGATGAGCGAGTGAGCAGTATTCAGTGCATAAACTGTGTTTTGTAACAACTTTATAAATGACTGTTAATGCTTTATAAAATGTTCAGTCATTATTAAATCATGTATAAGTTATTCTGTAAATGTTACAACTCAGTTCAGAGTTTCTCACCATTTATATGTATTTTTCTGACAGATTCCTGGAAGGTTGAAGACTTTAAGGAAATTCATCAGAAGCAGTGTCCCCCTGGGTAATAAAAAAAAAATCCAAGATCACATGTTTTATCATGGATTATCTGCTCTTCTGTGAGAGATGAAGTAAAAGCTGAGAGTTCAGCTTTTTGCCCTGCAGTTATTTGGAGCTGAAGCTATAATTCAGCCTTAAAGTGTGAGCAGAAAGAAAAGAAGGGATGTTTTTACGTCTGTGTGACAGTTTAGTCTGTCTTCTTTGTGTTTTAAATGTGTGTAACTAACTTTGACACTTGTTTTCTTTCCGATGGTGTCATTTTCTAAGAAAAAAGTGTCTGTGTCTATGGAAACTGGGCTAATGACTGACTAATCAGGCATGTGTTTGTTAGTACAGTGTGTGTTTGCATGTGTTTGTGTGTGTGTGTGTCGCAGCTTTGGTCAGGGAGTCTCGTAAATCCAGACAGACACAGTGAGAAGGAAAATAATGTGACTGTTTTTTTATTTAAAACCATAAAAAAGTGCTGGTGCTTAGTGTGTGAATGTGTGTGTGCATGGGTGAATGTCTGAAGTGTAAAGCGTCTTGGGGTCCAAGTGGTCTTCATAAGGCGCTATAAAAGTCATTTACCATTTTATTTTGTAATTTTTCTAATTCGTTGCTCCTTCTGCTGGGTTGGGTTTTATTATTTAATTTAGTAGACCACACAGATATTTTTCTGCTTAGTTTGGGTTTTATATTCGTTGGAAACTGCTGATTGCAAAGATTTTATACACTTTCCTAACAAAAAGGAGTTACTACATGGATTTCATCTTTAAATTTATTTTTTAGTGGTCACCTAGGGGTGGGGTCACCACTACACTACTGAAAAGACAAAACTGATGTACTTTAGATTCATTATAAGGAACCTGAAATTTGCAACTGAATAACCATTTAGGTTTGTTGCATAAAATGTATTGTAAATTTAAATTTAAAAAAAAAAAATTCATCCTGTAAAACATCCTGTTTAGATACTTCACATCATGAGGCCAAATGCAGTAAATCTGTAAAAAACAGAAACTGTTGCATAACTATCATAAATATGTCTTGGAGATTAAAATGAGCTCAGGTTTGGGCAGAATAATACATGCTGAGTGTGACTGTTTGTCTCAACATGTTTACCTCCAGCTCATTCAGCTACAGACAAAAAGAAGTTCTGTAATTCTCTCGGTTCAGAGCCAAACTTTGTCCTTAGTTGTCTTTTTTCTAAACTTTCTGTCACAACTTTATGGCTTTATCCTCAATTCAAGGGCTGCAGCCGACGTCTAACACATTTGTTAGCTGCTTACGTCACCGCCGTAGGCCGTCCCAATAGGCACTTACATGCGGCCAACAAAACCCTGAAAGCTTCGGCTACATCTGAGTATCCTATGCAGCCGACTGTATCTCAGAATTTATTGTGCTATCAGCAAATTAAATAGTTAAAAGCAAAGATGGCAAAGTTTTTTAAATTTTATTTTAAGGAGTTTGGAAATGTATCACACAAGCATACGTTTTCTGTAGACTAGACCAGTGATTCCCAAAGTTGGGGTCGAGACCCACAAGATGAAAAGATTTTCTGAATTAATTATATTAGAAAATAACAACTAACATCCAAACTTTGTTGTTAAAGAGTAAGGTTAGTGTACTTAAAATGGACAAAAATAGCGTAATGAATATTGTTACTATGCTCTTATTTCTTTGACATGAAAACAACAGTTGGGGGCTCAGGTCTCTGCTGCTGGTATTTTGAGGGTCAAAGGCTGAAAAGTTTGGGAACAACTGGACTAGACCACCACATTTCACAGCCATTCATGCAGCCAACAGGAGTGGCCCACTTGGCCAAAGTCTACGTCGTTTACGTTGTCTGCAACCCATGAATTGAGACACAGCCTAAATTAAATCTGCTGCCCAACACTGTCAGCCACATGGATTATCTAATCTTGTCCTCTCTGAACCAGAAATATTGGGTTAACTGTAAACAACAACCCGTAACTTTTATTAATGAGACGCCTTTTCCTGTCCAGTTTTTCCAGGTCTCCTCTCATCCTGATCTCGTTTGATGGTTTCCGGTCAGAATATCTAAAAGATCACATAGATCACCTTCCTGTCTTCAACAGAATCCGTAAGACAACACAGTGTTTGATGCCTTGGGTCTCTGAGGTTTTTTTTTTTTAACCCAGAAATCTGAATGTCACTTTTTATCACTGTGCTGCAGGAAACGTTGGAACAACGGTGCCGTACATCAGACCTGTTTATCCCACAAAAACATTCCCCAACCACTACAGCATCGTGACTGTGAGTGTTTTCAGACAAGCATGAGTCAACTCAGTGAAAACCAGTTTCATCAAGGGCTATGTGAGCGTTATGGTGGCTTAACTTCGACTAACCATGAAACGTCACGTTCCTTTTCTCATTGCTACGGCTAGGCACAGCTAACAAACAATAACTGAGCTCTACCTGGTATTTCCTGCATAGAAACAGCATTTTAACACGTCCTCTTAAAAACACTGACTATGACCGACTAAATGTTAAATAAATGCTACAGAGATACTATTAAAAGTAAAAGTAAGACAGTTTTACTCACTCATGAGTTGTAAGTAGCTGCCATCTTGAATTCTGAACTTTCCAACAGGGAATTCCCACTAGAGGGGCGTTCCTGTATAAACCTAAAACATTTAATGGGAAATTCTTACTTCCCAGTACAACTGGGCCGCAGCAAATGTAGTAGCGTCGAAAAATGCAGTGAAATGGAGATTTTCTAAAGTGAATTTCTACTACTTTTGAACCTTGTGCACCTCCACCTAGTGGTGGGATGCCGTTATTCTAATGGTAAAATAATCGACATGCATTATGGGAGATGTAGTTCATGTTCAATGCTGGCTTTAAAACATTGATTCATATTTGAAAGTCTTGCAGGCCACATAAAATGTGGTGAGCGACATTGGTGGGCCTTGAGTTTGACACATGTTTATGGGTGTAATTTGCCAGGGGGGGTTAGGGGAGTTATGACCCCCACAATAATTTTTTCCAGTCAATATAACCCCCCCCCCCCCCCCAATAAAATGAGATCATTTGTTCAAACATAATGAATGCAAGTCTCTTATTGACCTGATTTAAAACTTTATGATGCCATTTATGTTCGTTTAACAATAATTGCTGAAAATGACATGCAGGGTTTTAGAGCATACCCCCCCCCCCTCCCCCAATGGTAGACCTAATGTTACGCCCTTGCACATGTTCTGAAGGATGCAAGACATACTCATTTAGATTTGTTACCAATACTAAAAGTGTAACGGCACAATAAAAACCCTCAAAAATCTCCTCATGTGACAAATGAAGGGTCGAGGTCCTCTAATACAGACTTTTGGTTTTCCTTCTGGAAAAAAAGTACTTTGGGTTTGCAGTCAGCGTGCAGGAAAATGTAGTTTGTATTAGCACTTTTTTAGTGTGTAAATATTTAACTTGTGTTGCTTCTTGAATGCCACAAGATAAATTAGGTGTCTAAGTCTTAATGGGAAAAGGAACAAAGAAAAGGAATAGTTCTATGATGGTTTTAAGGCATTAGTAATCTTAACACATAATCATTTGAATGAAACTATTAAGAAAACATAAATGGAAAATGTCTCTTTGATTAGTGTTCAGTTTCAGTTTAATTCATAAAAATATAAATATTGAAGACATTTATGTAAATGTGAAAACGCTAATTTTCATTTTCAACTAAAAGCTCATAATGGTTTTTATCACAGGAATATACAAACTTAACTGTATGTCTGAATTTTCAAAAAGTGTTAACAAATGATAAGACATGGAAAACATGTTGGTATTATGGAAACGAAAAGTAGTTTTATATCTAAAGCACAAACCTTTAAACAATTACTTTCCAACTCTGTTGTTAGTTTCAACTGAAGGGCTTTTTTTATTTACCCTCACAGTGACTCAGATTCTTTCCACAGTTAATGCTCTGTTGAGGCCTAATAGCTTACATGTGCACGGAAACAAAAAAAAACATCCTGCCGAAAACTTTACTGAGTAAATTCCACTTCTGTTGTCTGAAAAAAAACCCTGCAATTTAAATAAACTCTTCTGGGTACCGGCAAGGTTTAATAAAATCACTGTATGAGTGTTTGTAATGGACTTTGTGAAAGCAAGCGGAGGTTAAAAAGCTAAAAGTGTGGCCCGTCTGTATATGTATTACTTCTTGTGACGTTGAATTAATTCTGCCTCTAACTCCTGCAGGGTCTTTATCCTGAGTCTCATGGGATCGTGGGCAACAAGATGTACGATGTGACCCAAAATGCCTTCTTCAGCTTAAGAAGCGATGAGAAATTCAACCCGCTGTGGTACCAGGGAGAACCAGTAAGTGGATCTGTGTGAACGCAGCACCAAAACCAGCACTTAGATTTAAAAAAACAAAAAAACACTTGTTGTCTTCCCAAGTCATGTTGTAATTTTCTCTCCCAGTTATGAGTTTCTTGTTATAATTATAGACTTGGGTCATGTTTCAGTGACAGCTTCCTAAATCTCATCCCTCTACTGTAAGAAGCTGGGCCTTTTTGTTCGCAGGTTTTTCATGCAGCCAAATAAGTTTCCAGGAAAGTTCAAAGGGATAGATGACTTCAGATGTTTATCGATTCAAACTATATTTTTCTCTGATGGATTGCAACCAAATTCCAAAAATGCATCTGGCAAGAAATGCTTGCAGCCCTGCCGCATAACTAGAATAATTTAAGCTGAAGATTGGTCTAATGGATATGGATGTAGACAGATTACACTTACAGGGATTACACTTATCTTAATGGACTGTCTGCTGCAGCTCTTTCATGATTGATCACAAGCCTTAAAGGGATAATCTCATCAATTTGGAAGCCATACTATAGTTATAAAAAGTACCTTATCAGCTGTAACACCATGAAATGTGAAGAAAAGCATTTTAGTTCAGATCTTTTAAAGTAACCCTCAATGAAAAGATTGTGAACAAATACTATCTTACCTATTGTAGGTAGCCCTTTGAAGAGATTCAGTTTGGAGAAATAGTCTAATTGTGATCTCCACTTGTGACATTGTGCATAACATTTTGAGATTGTTGAGACTGTTGGGTCTGTTGAGATTGTTTTGCACTGAAAACAGACAATTTCTGATTCCTAATGTCAGATTCTGATAGTCTAATGTCTC
>JARVGW010000086.1:15203021-15230646 GCA_031762495.1 Anablepsoides rubrolineatus | reverse complement strand
TGTGTGTGTGTGTGTGTGTGTGTGTGTGTGTGTGTGTGTGTGTGTGTGTGTGTGTGTGTGTGTACTTGTATTTGTTACTTTTTAGGACCGTTTCTGGTATACACAGCTACGTTGCCAAGACAAGTAGTCCTTATGGGGACCAAAGAAGGGTGTTAATATGGTGGAACTACATGGGTTGGGATTAGGTTTAGGACTAAGGTGTAAATTGAGTCTAGGTTATAAACAGAGTTCCATGAACAGTCCTAATAAGGATATAAATACAAATTTATGTGTGTTATTTTACAATGAAAATCTTCTCTTCATGTACTTTTATCAGTGTTGACAGAATTGCAGATGTGGATAAAAACTGATTTCATATAAAATCTTTTCTACACAGACCTGATGACTGGTTTTTTATGAAACATTTACAGTAGCATCAGTTTGTGATATGGACGGCACTTTCTTCACACTTTCTCGGGGGGGATTTTTTTTTTTTGGTAACAGTCACATTATTGAGATATAAGCAACCATCCCCACAGTCTTGTAAACCACCAGCACATTGCAGCAGAACATGTGAAGACGAGGGAGGAAGGAAGCAGAGCTTTGCACGTTTAGAAAATCTACGGTTTCCGTAAGGTGACCAAAGCATCTCTAAAACACTGAATCTGTTGGTGCAAACGTTGCCTCGTTGAATATTTTTGCCATTCTCATAAGTTCAGTTCTCACAGATTTGTGTTTCTAAACATTTGCTCAAGAGTCTTTGTTTTGTTCGTTGAGATTCTTGAGTAAATGTTGCTGCAACTCCACCATGTTCTGTCAACATTAAGGGATTTTGTTTTATGTAATGTCACTAGAAGCTTCCTTTAATTAATTTTTTTAAGTTTCTCAGAAAATGCAAAAATAGCACTCTGTGGACAATTTCCAATGTTTCATTTATTTTATTGTGCTGATAATTCACAAAAGAATGTTGAATGACAGTTTGCAGAAGTGCTGCTCTCTCAAACTTTGACGTATATTTCGAGCAAATGTGGTTGAGCTTCTTGAACCACAACATAGTTTCAGAAGTAATTCATTTTGTGCAAATTTGTTAGGTTTGAATTTAAAGGAGCAGTTCACCTAGTTCAGTTTCCAGGTCAGATCTTTGTACTTTAAATAAAACACAGTAGTTTTTTTAATTATTATTTTAAAATGAAAGTTTCCTTGTGGGGATATTTGTCAGGCTGTAGGTGCTTCAGCCTGGAGCTTTGTATTCGCTCATGCAGCTCTTCCAGGAAGTGCTGCTGAACATGTGAGATAATCTGCTTCGGCCATTCTCACGACTCTAAGTTACCATATTTAGACTCTTCTGCAGCCAGTTAGATACATTTTACTGTCACTGATGTGGTGGGATGGCATGTTCCCCGCTCACTTCTCGGATGTGAACTCAGCCACCACTAAACCACAGACAACCTGAACCATTAAAGTTCTTCACATAGCACTGGGGGTGTGGAAGAAATGAGTCTGTAGATCACACAGAAACCTCCAGAAACGTCTCAAACATTTTCACCTTTTCCTTACTGATCTGTACAATGAAGGGGATGTCTATCAGCTGTGTCGCCTGCAGATCCATGAGGTCTAATTACAACAGAAGCTGATTGTTTTCTGCAGACGTCCTGGCAGCTCTGGTTAGTAACCAGCTCAGGCTCTTATCTGCAAACACAGGCTGACACCGGGCTTATCCACAGCTTTCAACGCTCCACGGTTGGCTTGTTGCTTGTTTGGAAATGATAAGATAGATGGGAACATAAAGGAACAGCGTGGTGTTTTAAAAAAATAGGTTAGGTTTTTTTTATTGATTCTGTGGAAAGGCTACGAATAATTAACATCTTACCTGTTGCAGACATCACAGCATTTATTTCTGAACAGAAGTTAAAAATACATGATGTGTCTGTGACCAAAATACCTCACAGCTTTGTTTCACATCCCGAGACGATTTAGTGCTTTTTTTAAATAGGTTAAAGGTTTCCTCAGCATCCCTCTGACCTTTATCTAAGTGTCTCCTCATTCTGACCACGTTGGCTGTTTCAAATTATTGTTTTTAAAAGGTCCAGAGCTGCCTGAGGCCAGGCTTTTCTGCAGGTAAGATACCTTGATAACGAGGTACAGGGTACTTAACTGAGTACACGCAAGGTACTTATGAGGATATATACAGAGCACTTACAGTGGTATATCCTGTGAACTTATGGAGTACATATAGGGTACTTACAAAGTACATAGGGTCCTTACAGGGGTACATACAATGTACTTACAGAGGTACATATAGGGTACTTACAGGGGTACATATGATAGAGGTAAATTAATGGCACTTATAGGGGTACATACATGGTACTTTGTATTTACAGGGATACATCCAGGGTATTTACGTAGATATATACATCATCCTTACAGAGATATATAGACAGTACTTAAAAGGTATGGAAAATAAAGGGGAATAACAGGGTTTTTAGACAGTATGTAGGAGGTACTTAAATACAGGCACTACTTAAGTAATTACAGAGTACTTATTGAGGTAAAGGTATATGGTATATACATTTGAGAACTGGGCTGTTTTATGAAGTTGTTACGTTGTATTAGGCTTTATGTCTGACTTTGCTTCATTTCAGAGTCAAAACCTAAAACGAGATTTTTGAAAATTTGTGTTTTTTTGTTGTTTTTTTTACTTCACCAAGCGATTCTAGTAACTTTGTTATAAAACATTACAAACAGGAGACTATATTAAAATTTCTGACTTTGGTTAATTTTAAACTTTAAGTCAGAATCTGAGATGACAGAGACTTGAATATTATTTTTACATTTAAATTAACTATTTAAAATAACTGTGGAATAAGCAGCTTTGAGTCATTTGATGATGTAAAAAGAAACCTGTGAAGCAGCAAAAAAGTCTTACGTTTCAGCATAACAAACAGCATGATGTAAATCTGGAGCAGGGGATAAAAAGGGGAAGTTGAATAATTTTATTCTGAATTGACATCATGATAACACCCTGCAAATCTGAACAGATTTTCTTTCTTTTTTAAATAATCCCAACCTAGTTTGGTTGTGATGGTTGAGTGCTTTAATTGTCAGAAATCAGATTTTAGGAGCTTTTTATTTAATAAAAAGAAGTTAGTAAAGAAAAATTTGCTTCATTAAGTTAGAAAAAGTAGGACATCACATGACAGAGGGGAAATGAAATGTGACAGCGCAGAAATTTCTAGTGAATTGTGTTCAGTCAGAAGGTAAAGTCCCCCTAACCCCCCCTCCATACATGGCTGCTTTCCGGGTGACATCAGCTGCTCTTCAGATCTTCAGTATCGTCTGTCATCACGAAGCTCTGCTCTTAGTGAATTTATAGATCTGACAGCAGCTTCTCACTGACGAGGACGTGACTCATTCTGTGTCTGTTTGGTCTTTCTCTGACTCTGTTTTACTCGTTTGTTTTCTGCTCACATTTTGTTTTTTTTTACCTGTGTCTGTGCTCATTTGTCTGTCTGTTAGCAAAATATCTCTCAAACCAACAGACAGAGTTGAATGAAACTTTCAGATAGTAATCACTGGATGAACATGTTCCAAATTTAACTGAATTTAACCAAATGATCAACCTAAACAAGCACAAAAATTGGTTTAACTCTGTTAATTTTACACATATTGAGTTAAAATTTAGCTAAAACTTACTTCCTGTCGTATAGGCGTCCATCTAGGAACAAAAATAGTATCCTGATGCAGTCAAGACTAACTCATGATGCAGAAAACAAAATAAAGATCATAAAAGTTTCATGATCTCAGATAAAGTTTAGGTTAAAGTCTGGTTTCTAAAGAAATATTGATTTCATGTTGTTTTAGTAATCCCAAGAATTAGTAAAAAGCTCTTCAAATGGCTGAAAACACAGAGTTTTGGGGGTAGTATACATATATATATTTAAAGACTAGATAAGTCTCCTGCGTCCTCACACGGTGGCCATTTTGGGACGGGGAGCTCGCCCACTTTTAACACGTGTGTGATGAATTTACTATTTAAATAACCAAAACATGGTCAATTTTGATCGGATTTTGAAACAGTTTTTTTTGTTGCAAAGGTGAGACATGTTGTTATAAAATGCCATACTTATAATGGTCATTCATATAATAATTACATTACCACAACATACATAGTTGAGTGAGTGGGATGTTTGGCCAGGGAAATGACCCCCTGAGGGTGATAAACAGAGCTGCAGGCACCACCACACACAAGGCGTTTACGTGGCCCCCTGGCCCGCCCCGGCCCGGCCCGAGCACGACCCTGCTTGTTTTGCACGTGCGGAGAGCCGCCTCGAAGTGGGCGTGAGCTTCCTACCGGAAAAGCGCGAATTTGTATTGTGGAATCATTTGGTTTGCAATTCAACAATGAGGAGCGTCCATTGTTGAATTGCAAACCAAATGACTGGATTAAAAATGGATATGTAAACACTTAGACGACGAATGGCGATGCGAAATAGAGCGGAGATGTACCAAAGGCTGTACCTGGAAATACAACAACAACAAGGGGCTTCTTGACGACATCGACTGGTAAGCTAGCTAGCATTATTAGCTTGTTGATACGGTTATGAAAATAGTTGCTATTTAGCAGATCTATGGCCTGGTTCCAAAAGTCGGGCTGGAACCGGCCCTGAAACGCGAATGCAAAACGACAAACCCGGGTTAGAGGTCGGCCGTGTAGTGCGGAAACGCCTACATTCATGTTGAGAGTGGGCCAGCTCCCTGTCCCAAGATGGCCGTCATGTGAGGATGCCGGTCTCCATTGGCTAACAGCGGGTATGAATTATCTAGCTTTTATATATATATATATATATATATATATATATATATATATGGTAGTATACCCCTGGACCCCCCTAGAACTGCTTCACTCCACAGTTGCTGGTTAACATGAACAGGTGTTCCTCATTGATGTCAGCAAATGTTTATACTCTGTTTCAAATGAATTATATTAACTATTTTAAATGGAAAACCTGGTTTCTAGAAATAAAAAATAACATCAAATACAAAACTATTTTATTTGGTTTGTGAATGTATAGAACTAGGCAGTGAAATTTACCTAAAGGCACCAAATTAGCTAGAACCAGCCCTGCTGTGAGGAAAACTAAATCCTATGAGGTATTTCCTCAAAACTAGAGAGATTTCACGTAACACCCTATTTCAAAATTTGACCAAGATTGCAGCTGTTTCTCAACAAATACTAAGGTTGTATGATTAAAACAAAGATTTGCATAAAACAAACAAAAAAACATTGGAACAATATTATTTTTGTGTGTTTTTTCTTTTTCTTAATTATAATGCAAGAAGATTGGTTGTCATTCTTTTTATTATGTAACTTTGATTTATAAAATGATAATAACTTGTAGTTAAAAGGAAATATAAATCAAAAATATAAAGAACATTATTATTTTGTTTATTATCTTGATTAAAGAAAATATTCTTCTGAGACCAGGGTCAAAGACAGGTGGAAATGTTTTTTTCCCACTCGGGGTGACCCCTACAGTTGTCACGTGTGGTGGATTGTATTTAAAAGTTGGACCCAGGGTGCAGACAGAGGCAAGAGGCAGGAGCTGGAAGTTTATTAACTCAAAACAAAAAAAACTGTCATGGCAGCAAACAAACCTCTCTCAGAGCAGAGCAGACCTTATATTAACTAAAAGACAAAATAATGCCAGAACACTAAAACAAAGCACAAACCAGTAAGACAAATTAATGAACTTAAACCACTGACACCTGTGCAGGGACAACCAGGTGGGTGAGGCAGAAACAGAGGAAAGACTAACCAGAAACACACAAAACTGAATAAGTACAAAACAAACGTCTTGACACAGGTTGAGTGTTTGCTTCAAGTATTTAATTTACATTTGTGCATCATGATTGCTCGCCTTGATTCAGCTTTCATGCCCTCCAACCATATGACAGAAATAAAACACCCATAACCTACATTTTTCAAGAGAAAGCATTTGATTGATTTTAAAAAAAAAATTGAAAGAAAAACTAAAACTGGGTCAGCGGCAGACAGCAAGTCATCAATAATGCAGCTGTTGGCATTTTGGTTTGTCCTGCAGCCATGGTTGAAGCACCGCTGCACGCTGCAGCTGATGCTTCAGCAGGAAACAGGCTGAATTCTGTTAGAAAGAAATGTGACGCAAACACAGCAGAGTTCTGACAGGAAGTTAGCAACCTGAGAGGAAACCAAAGAGAAAAAAACTCATCTGATCGTGGGCTGCTGAGGGGCTGAAATTACTCTGAAGTGATCAGAAAGAAGACTTTAGAGATGATGATGAGATCAGAGGAGGAGTGTTTCCACTTATGTTCAGATGCATTATAAATGAGGGGGGAAAGTGAGTTCTATCTGATTCTGAGGATCTTAAACCTGCAGGTAGAGTGACCTTTTACAATCTGCCTTTATTAGATCTCTCAGCTCCAGAAGACAAAAGAGGAGGTCTGAGGGGTGGGTCCAATCAGGAGGAGGGTTGGAGAGGAGGAGACAGAACAAAAAGGAGACAGAGGAGCAGAAGCAGAGCAGACAGCAAGGAGAAACTCAACTTTGAAGATGAATTTAGGTTTTCTTCAAGTCCTGGAGAGAGAGAGAGTCCTGGAGGTGCTCTGGAGAGACAAACAGCTGAGGACAGTCGAAGAGGACAGGATCAGGTGAGACAATTTGGTAATATTTACATGCTAAGAACATTTTACTATGCAATTATTTGTAACTACAATAGTTTATATGTAATTATTTGGTAAGAACATATCTCTATATGTTTGTATTCTTTTAGTTAATAATATATAATTGAGGTACTGTTGAACAGTAATTTGTTTGTAGTTACCCAATAAAAGTAGTTTTACTAACATAGTTTACTGGTAATAATGGCATGGTAATTTGGGACGATATTTAAATATATATTATGTATTATATATATATATTATATGTATATTATGTGAAATTTAGTTGGTAGTTTATTGGTAAATGCTAGGTAATTGATGTACTATTAAAATCACTAAATAGTTTATTTACATAGTAGCTTCTAAGTATACACAATAATAACATTGTAATTAGATGACTGTAAAAATAAAGTTGGTCATTTCTTGTCAAATAGTGTGTAATTGAGATACTTTTGAACCGTAATTGTATAGAATTACCCACTAATTTTTAAAATGTATACTGTAAATGCTAGGTAACTGAATGGTAATTAGGGGACAATTCACCAGATTACTGCTGGATTCAGATCAGAAACAGACATTTTAGTAAAATCACAATTTTAACCAACATAAACTTTTTTTAAAACAGGATGTAAAGATTTATTTATGACCCTCTAAACTGAGTTTGAATTCAGACTGAATCTTTAAATATGCTTCCATTATGTCATTCAAATTCTCAATAAATGATCAAATATGGGTTTGTCTTCTTAAAAACAGTGTTTATGCAGAAGAGTAAAGCACTGCTTAATAAAACTGAAGTTTTGTCTTTCTGTGAAACTGGCTGGTGCCTGTAAAATGAGCTGTCAGCTCTTCATGTCTGCAGGAGGATGAAGTGTGAGCTGCAGGAGCTGAGGAGGAAAGGTGCAAAGAGCTACGCCCGGCAGTACGGGGAGCGGACCTGCGCCCGCTGCCAGAGGCCCCTGGGGAAGCTGTGGAACACGGGCGCCGTGTGCAGAGGCTGCAGCCACCGCATCTGCAGCAGGTGCAGGGTGGGCGCGGCGGACTGGAAGTGCACGTTGTGCCACGCCTACAGGTACTGGTGAACAGAGAGAGTCAAAAAATGATGGAAGTTTTAACACTCAGGCTTCAGAAGCAACATTTTAACTCTGATGAGTAAAAACAGCCAGAACAGAAAGACTGACCCATTATCAGAAAACCACATTATGATGTTTAATAAAATAACAAAACACTAAAACAATGTGATGCACTGTGATACAAAACAATAGTACAATTCAATGTTACACAAAATGTGATGTAATTCAAATGTATTGATACAGTATTATGATGTGATACAAATCAGTACAATTTCATGCAAAATGCAACGTTATTTTGTGATAGAATATACCACACAAAACAATGTTGTTTGAGGTGATGCAAAATACAATACAATAGGAAAACAATAATAATAATAATTGATACAATACAATGCAATATAATACTTTATAGGCAATAGGCAATGATACCATACGATACAACACAATGTGACAAGAGTGTCCTTCTGTGTCTCTGTCTCTTTCCTGTCCTCTCAAACCCAGCTGGTCGAGGCAGATGGCTGCTGAGCCTGGTTCTGGTTCTGGTTCTGCTGGAGGTTTCTTCCTGTTAAAAGGGAGTTTTTCCTCTCCACTGTGCTGCTCAGGAGGGGAGACTGTGATGAAGTGATTCAACACAATCTGCTGGCTTCTTTAGATGGATTGTTTTTTGTGTACACTGCCCTGAGACCACGTTTGTTATGATTTATAAAAAAACTGAATTGAATTAAGGGGCGGGTCAAAGTCTTCAACATTTTCACAAGCAAGGATTTGTACGCTTTTCAAAATTTTAAAAACGTTTTTTTTATGCTCTGCATGCTGATATTTTCCTGCAGAGCAAATATTTCACTCATCCAAAAGACACCTTCATGTGTCATGTGGAATGACAATAATTTTATTTTAGTAGCTGCAATAGTCTTGACCCATGAAAGATCTGTGCTGCTCCATCAGATTTATACAGAACTCCTGTCAATTAGTTACTAAAAAAAAAGCCTAATGGATAGAATAGATGTCTCTTCACAATTCAAACTGTTACATTATAAAACATTTTTAAAGGCTTTTTCTGATCATTCTTTAAAGCTTTAGTCTTGTGTGGATTAAACGATAATAAAGGTTTTTGGTTTCCAGAACCCAGATTTACAATAATAAAAGCGAATTAAAAAGTGAATATGTGATAGACTTGTGACCTGTCCAGGGTGTACCCCGCCCCTCGCTCTGTGACTGCTGGATATGGGCAACAGTGACCCTAAGAAAAAGATGAAAGGAAGACACGGGTATAGATAATGAATGGATGATCAATTTAAAAAATAATAGAAAAGAAGACGTGAGCTGCAGAGGATGCTGGGGTAGTACTGTAATGTGTGCAATGTTTGTCTGTTAATTACATAGGGTTGGGTTATATATATATATGTGTGTGTGTGTGTGTGTGTGTGTGTGTGTGTGTGTGTGTGTGTGTGTGTGTGTGTGTGTGTGTGTGTAAATTATCTTAATGTTATCTTCAAGTTTAGTTTGGCATTTCTGTTAAAGTCTTTATTTGCTGTAATTTAACACAATGAGTCAGAGGTTGTTTCAGTGGTAAAAGCGTCTTACAGTCAGTCTGTAAGTAAGGCTGATGTTACACAATAGTGATTTTGCTGTAGTAAACCAGTCACATACGGGTGGTGTTGAATTCCAGCCTCACGTAAAATTGGTTTATGATAATCAACATTTTTTGCTGTACATTTCTAGGACAGGGGGGGGGGTTGTCTCCTAAAAGTGTATGTTTTGTACACTCATGAAAATGTTGAGAATTGTGAATATCCCCTAAATTGATTGATAATACATACAATATGTAGCCTATGATACAAAACAATACAATACACGTATCTTTCAAATTGATACAAAATATAAACAATCCAGTACAACATGATACAAAAACATGAGGATTCAAATAGAATACATTACAGTCTAATATAACATCAATTAAACTTGTTTTGGACCCATAGATGCCTTTTACAATATGTTCTTAAACAGATGGTTCAGCTTTTCTGAACTAGCTGCACCTTTTATCTGTTTATTATTGTTGTTGTGTTGTCATCTCCTGACCGCGGTGTGGTTTTCTCTCAACAGGGAGATGAAAATCAAATCAGGACAGTGGTTTTTGGAGGAAAAAGCCAAGAAATTTCCGGTCACTACAGGTTTGTCAGCAATCAGAGGACATGTTTGTACAACTTATCACTGTGCGATAACACCGAGCGAATAAAAAACTGATAACTGCTTGTGTTTGTTCAGACAGTTTTGCTTAATTCAATGTTAATGTTAATGTTCATGATTTATTCATTGTGTTATTTTACAGTATATTAAAGAAGAGCTTGTAAGGTCATTTTATCTGTAATGTTTTTATTTTACAGTCAAATATGAGACAGTTGGAGAGAATCTACTGGAGGTTTACAGTGTACAAAGGTATAATTAACCCTTAATCTGTGTGTTTGTTTAACTTTGACTCATCCAGCAGTTGTCACATGTTTGCCTTCCTGGTTTTTTATTAATGCAGACATATATCAGTGGTGCCTCCGACTCCTCCGCCCCACCTGGACTATCATTTCAGGAGCAGATTTCGGGTAAAATCCTCCACCGGGATGCATTTTTTACATATTTTGCAGTAAATAAAGTTTACAAACAGCTCTGCGTTTTGATCGACAGGAGCTGAAAAACTCAAAGAGTTTCACCAAATCTATGGAGGATCTGATGGGTTGCTTGAAAGGTCACATTAAAAGTGAGTTCAAACTCTTCCTTGGTAGCGGATCAGTTCGTGCGATTCTGTGAAAAAAGCTGTCGATTCAAAACAAGACTTCCGATGGATGTTATCTCACCTTACCTTGAATTCAGGTCGAAGCTGAATAGATGCTGCAGCGACCACACAGGAAGGAATGAGATGTAATAAGATGATGCTGAAAAAACAAAACAAAAACTATGTTGTCACGTTAACTGTATCAGCAGAAACTACAAAGATTGTAAAGATATGATTGTGTGCTACATATCTTTTAGAGTACATGTGACAAACATAAAGGCCCGCAGGCCAAATCTGGCCCTCGTTCACATTATTTCCGGCCCCAAAGTCAATACTTCAAATGTGAAATAGTTTCATGGTTCATCTTTTTGTCACTATGTTTATTTGATTATTTATTTATTTTGTGTAACAGAGTTTGACAGCACTGCTTTAGAGCAATCTGATTGGGTTTATTCTATTTGAAGACACGTCTTTATCGTTGACTGATATTTTTAAAAATCCAATTTTGCCTCATCACAGAGACCACTTTCACGTCTCAGACTGACGTGCGAGGCGACCTGCTGACAGTGGACAGCAACCAAAACCGGGCTCGTTTTCAGTACAGCACCCAAAAGAGCCTGTCTGACACCAACCTCAACAGATCCTGCTCCGTAAGTCGAAATGATAGAAAAGTTTTTACAGAAATATAATAATGCTGTGAAGGAAAACAACACAAATTAATTTGAGGATTTTCAAAACAAACTCTTTGTTTTGCAGCTGTCTAAAGGAGACAGTCTCCCAAACTTATTCAAGAAAAACAAAGACAGCGACCAGGACGGCTCGTCCACCGGAGCCGAGGAGGAAACCTCGTTCAGCTCTGAGCACTCTGTCGGAACCCGGGTGAGTCGAGGCTGCTGATGGGAGATTAAACTGACATCCTGTAGAAACACTGTAGAGGTTGTGATTATAATCTGCGTCCGGTGTCTTCGCCTCTCAGGGCAGCATCAGCAGCATCAGCACCGAGTGTGGCGTCTTTGACAACGTTGTCGTTGGCGGGGAGCTGGAGATGGCGGTGGTCTACGACAGCCACGCCTCCTGTCTGGAGATCACCGTTGGCGCCTGCAGAAATCTGTCTTACGGAGACAGCAAAAAGAAGAAGTGCCACCCGTAAGGACAGCTCAGCCCCCGCTTAGCCCTGCAGTCTGTGTGAAAGATTCTCACCTTTCTGTTTGTTCTTAAAGTTACGTCAAACTCTACGTGCTGCCGGACAAGAACACCAAACTGAAGACGTCTCTGAAGAGAAACACGACTGATCCGGTTTTTAATGAGGTTTTAAAGGTAAAAAGATGAAACCTTACTATTATCAGCTCAGCTGCCACTTGTATGAGTTTGACAACATTCTGATCTGCTTTTCTGACAGTATGACGTAGAGCGCCCCCTGCTGTTCGGAAAGAGGCTGCAGGCCTCCGTGTGGCATTCAGGGACCCTGAAAAGGAAAGTGTTCCTCGGTGAAGTTCTCATCCCGCTTGATGGCTGGAGATCAGACGGCAAGGGTTTAGAGAACTTCCACTGGTACCCACTGTGTCCCAAGGTAAAACTCCCAAAACACACCTGCTATTTACTGATCATTTAATTAGTACTGCAGTACTCTGACCTCTGCAGTACTCTGACCTCTGTAGTAATCTGACCTCTGCAGTACTTTGAGTCTCTCCTGGATAACAGAATTTCTCACTATATAGTATTATATAAGAATAATATATACTGTGATAGCTCACCATACACTGTATGAACTTTGAGTAGAGTATGTAATTTATGGTATTGGTGTGTTTCTTTGTCATATCTTGTTCTTATGTTTTTGTGTTCAGGCTGAAAATGCACATTTCGGCACAGTGGAGCAAAGTGGAAATTCATCTTTTTATGCTTAAGGTGAGCAGATAATGGTCTCAAACATCACATCTGTCTGTTACCAGTTTAATTAGTGCCGGCAGAAACCACCCGATGGTGTGGTTAACTTTATGTTTCTGAATAAAAAGAATCAAAATATTTGACTTTAAACATTTTCAATTTAGCAGAAAATCTTTTTATTTTTTCTTGGTTTTGTTTCGGATCACAGTTCATTTCACAGTTTAATCACTATCACATCGTAGTGTTGGATAGTGAGCTATCATGAGGTTTAACTGTGAAAGCCATCAAATCAGAGGCTGACTCAGCACTTTTCAGAAACAAAATCAGTGAGCTGCTCAGATAAGAATCTTAAATCTGCAACATAAAAGTTAAATGGGATCAGAAATGGGACTAAAACACAAAAACAAATCGTCACTCTGCAGTCTGAATGTTACAGTTCTCTTGTTTCGGCAGTAGAGGTCAGAAAAGCATCACTTTTGAAGATGAGAGTTTTTTGTTTCTCACAGAGGTTAACTCAAGGCCACATATCAGAGCTGCCAGACACGTTCCTTTGAGTGTAAACACTCTCATTGTGGCCCTGTGTGTGAGTGTGTGTGTGCTCACAGTGTGTGGATGGATGCACTGAAGGTGTTTGTGTTTATGTTGTGTTCAGGTGTCTGGATCTGGATCGGCTCTCTGAACCAGTTTGATGGATCAGAACTTCCACTGGTCCCTGACATCAGCAGAGGTGTCATTTGAACTTTCTGATGCAACACCTTCACTTTAACCCCGCCTCCTGGGCGCAGCATGGACAATAGGCTCGCATTACACAACCTGATACTTACAGTCAGCTCCAGCAAAGTATTTGACTTTAAGATTTCATCATAAAAGCTTTAATCAGTTTATTTATATTGATTATAACCATCAATCATTTATGAGTGTGAGCAATGGTTAATACTAAAACACGACATTTTTTACCCGTTAAATACATTTTGTTGTTCAGTTTTCTCTATTTTCTGTAACGTGAAACTCCTCATGTGGATTTAAAGAGACAGTCTAGAAACAGTTGATCCGAGACGCAGAAAAGGGGCGGGGCTTGTGGAGTTACAATAAGGAGGAATTCAGTTCCACTTTATATAGAGCCCATGAAGAATTTAAAACATGATGTCTCCTTTAAATAATAGTTACCTGATGGAATGCACATCACCTGCTATCTTTAAAGTCAGAGTTTTAAACTACAAAGTGTTTTTTTAGCCTTAACAGTGAAAAACTGAAACTGAGTGACTCTCAGCTACTACCACACCAAACCTTTATCTCTGTATCTGTAAAACCCATGACATCATAATCCTTGCATTTGATTAGTCATGGTTACCGACTTGAATCAGGTTGATGCTGAAAGTTAAATCAGAGTAGATCCACCCAGTGATTTGTGAGTTATTTTGCTAACACAATCAAATTACTGTATTGTTTTAGTGATGGGCACCAAAATCTCTCATAGGAGGCAAATGTTAAACTCAGATATAAACTTGTAAAAACGAATGTTTATGGATGCTTCATAGATGGGAGTTGTATGAGGGGTGGTCGCACGGAATTTACTGATTCTAAATATTTAAAGTGAGGTGTTGCTGCAGGGGTCAAAGGTCAATCTGCTGCGTTTCTCTTCAACTGGATGTTCTCCAAACCAGAGGAGACAAGCCTCCATGCAAACCACATTAGAGGGAGACTAACGGGAGGATGTTGGGACAAATGCGATCAGGAGCCTCGGCCGCCCCGTCCCAGGCAGGAAGTGATTATTTGACAGGAACGGAGACGGAGCGGGCCTGCTTCTTCCTGCACAAAGAGAGCGGTTCTTGTTTCGTGAACGACTCGCTCTGGTTTCACCCACCTGTTTTTCTTCAAATCTGTGACGACTCAGGACAATACTGTCACCGACTGTTTTTATTTAAACTCCAACAAATCTGCACTTTATCCTCTGTTTAAAAGTATTTATTATGTCTCAGCTGTAATTATGTTTAATTTGATTTATGTTGTATACATTATTTATTTGTCTGTGTTTACAGTAATAGTGATGCTCAAACAACTCCTACATTGAAAACAAGTTAATTTGAAGCAGTTTCTATATTTATATCTGGTTATTCTGTGAACAAAATGTCCAAACTTTTATTCTATTTATTCTAACAATAAAACTCAACACAAAAAAAAACCTAATTCTGTGTCACGCTGGAATAATTGTGTAAAGCTTTACACAAGTGTTTATTTCTTTAGACAAAACTATAAAAATTGTCGACCTTTGCAACCGCAGGTCTGAAAACTGTCAAATAAAACCCACACTGATGGAAAATGATGTCTCTTTATTGCAGATAAGTTGTACACGTCTGTATAAAATCCTGGTTATATACAAAGTCCAGCAGAGCGGTGCGTTCATTACAGTGGCAGTAAAACGCTACTGTGGTTTTCTAACGTTTAGGTGTGTTTAATCCTAAATTTAACCTAAAAAAAACAAAAAAAAAACATCCACAACATAAAGGGGTGTTGACTCAAAAAGGCCACTTTAGGAGGTTGAAACCTCAAAAAAAAAAAAAGCTGTTTATCTCTCGTTCTATAAAACAACAAAACAAAAATTAACAAACCTACACGTGCCGGTCAGCACAGAGCTCTGAAGATGTAAAGAGTAGAGAAGGAGCGATAATAACAGATCATTTAATCAGAAGCAGCAGAATTTCATCCACAATAAAAATAATAATAATTTACATTTAAATCTCTTTATTAAAGTGATCTAAAGGAAAACATACGGAACGTAAAACTGCTAGTGTTTAGGTTAATATGTAGGAAATAATAAAAGCTTTTATTAGTAGACAGCAAAAATATACAAACCAAGACAAAATACCCTTTTCATGTCCCATATACAGTATAAATATATAACTAAGCATGATTTTATTCTACTTTAGAGTAATAATAAACATAAAGGGAAGTGTTCAAACATGGAAAACAAATGTACATTTTCCTGCGTATACTGTCTCGCCCTTTCTGATTGATCGCTAGAAAATAAAAAACAAACAAAAAAAATACCTAAAAACCTGCCAGACATGAAAAAGAAATGAGGCTTTGATTACGTAACACCATAATAAAATGTGACGACTCCCTCTGCAGGGTCACAGAAAGGGATTTTCTTTCTAAATGAACAAAAGTAGACGCTAAATGGAATCATTAAAAACAAAGAGAAAGAGGACAGACGGTTTTGGCACCAAGTTTGCTTTAAAAAAATACGAAAAAAAAAAAAAAAAACAGTTTAGAAAGCCCCAATTCCTGAGTGACAAACTCACAGAAAGAGTTCATCTCTGTGCTTCTGTGGTGCTCCAGGTTTAACCACCAGCATGTGTGTGTGTGTGTGTGTGTGTGTGTTAACGTCTTTGTTTGACCTCTTGTCGGCAGAGGGGCGAAGAGGTGTAGAGACCGTTCAGGAAGGGGGAACGCCGCCAAGCGCCCGAGGCCTCCTATAAGGCTTCGAACTCGTCAATCCTCTGCTTGGTGTTACCCTGCCGGATCTGTCGCAGGGTCTTGTATTTGTCTCGGCCTTCCCGCACATTCTTTGAGTGGAGCAGGTCGTTCTGGGTGTTCTTAGACTCGTCACGTGCCTGGGCCAGCTCGGAGGTCAGGGCCTGAGAGGGGGAGCGGCGTTAGCATGGAGGACAAACGTATGACGTGAAAACAGGCAGCTTTACCAACCGTGTCTGCTGAAAGCATTTAGAATATAAAACTATTTGTTCCTCACTGGGGAAACAACAGAGCATCATCAGCTAAGTGTTATAGTAGCAAGGTTAGAATAGTTTTTCATTGTAGTTTAGTTTTATTTCGTCGTTTTTTCTTTTAATTCAGTTAGTTTTCATTAGTTTTTACAGTGGATTTGATAGTTTTTATTAGTTATTATTGCATTTTTAATGCTTAGTGTAGTTTAGTTTTTTAAAGTTTATTTGCCAATGCATCCTTCAGCTTGTGATGTTCCTGTGAGTTAACTAACCAGCAGCTTTTTGGTCATTAGTTAAAGCATCCATTATAACGACACCTTCCTAAAATAATTGTTTAACTCAATTTTGCCAACTAAAAACTTTATTATTTTAGGACAATGATAATAGTTGGAGGACAACAGAGCTGCTTCATGGAAGAAGAACCTCAACTTAGCCTGTTAGCCTTCGCGCTAGCGCAGCTGAGGTTCTTCTTCCATGAAGCAGCTCTGTTGTCCTCAATCCATATTTTCAGTTGCAGGCTGAGTGGTTTCTACCTTCTTCTCTCTGTCAACGCTCTCTAGTTTCATTTAAAAGAGCCGATCATCAGATATTATCCAAGATTAACCTTCAGGATGGATATAGCTCGCTAGCAGCCTTGCACCGATGACCTATCCACGTCATCATTTATCCAGAATGCTTTGCGTGTAAATAAAATGGCTCCCCTCTGTGTAATATAGTTTTAAACTTTTAGTTTAAAAAAAGATAAAAACTAAATAGCCTACAGTATTTTTACAGTCTTTATTTTACAGTTAAAATAAATGTTTAGCAAATAAAGTCTAATGTTACAACTAAACATGGATCCCTTTAAGACTTTTTAATGATCTGTGGGGACCCTGCAGCAGCTGCCCTGAATGTCGACTGAATATCTACGTCACCCACACACCAAGAGACTCATTCAAAATTCATCAGTTTAAACCTGCAGCAGAAGTCCATTTGTTTAGTCTTATTACATGAAGTTTAATTCATTTTAAAAAGAATAAGGGCATAAATAGTTAAAGTGATCTAAAAAAAACATGCAGGCTGCATGGAATTGAAAATTTGTGGCTCAACCTGTTTAAGCCAAACCAAAAAAACCCACGGAGTGTTTTTGAAATGATAAGAATGTAGGCAGCTTCAGACTCCTCACCCTCAGCTGATTCTGAACGCGCTCGTTCTTCTCAGCCTCCGTCAGGCGCTCCTCCTCGTTGCGGTGGTCGTTGAAGCCTTCGACGAGCAGGTCGGCACTGTGCGTGTTGTTGTTCTCCTCGCTGTCGCTGCTGTCGTCCATGTGGTCGTACATGGGAGGGGGCGGGGGCGGCGGCGGCACAGTCATCGCCATGTGCAGCTCCTCCTTGGTCCGGACCAGGTCGTCCTGAGCCTCCTGGGCCTGGTGATGACAGATTCCATGAGTTTCTCCTCACGGCAGAGATTTAATTTGAACTGAGCTGGAGTTAAAAGCTCTCACCCTGCTCTGCCATGTCTGAGCCTCCTCCTCTTTGCGTCTCCTGGCCTCCTCCAGCAGGGAGATCTTTGCAGAGTGCTCCGCCAGCTCAGCAGCCTGAAACAAAGCAGAACATTTAAAAATATAGATTATTATTAATGAAAACAACAAAATAACACAAGGGCTCATTGGATGAATAAAATAATACGACACAATAATAGAAAAGTTACAAGAGGAATAAAAATAAAAAAAATCAGTAAAAGAAGCATAGTTCTTTTACTTTAATAGTAACATTTTATTCTATCAACTGAACAGAAAATGTAAAGGTTTAGTAATAATATTGGGTTTAGAGCAAATTTACAATAAAATTTGAATTTGCAGAAATTGACTCCGCAATTTTAGTGTCTGAATAGATTGAAAAGTTGAAAAATCTATTAAAAGCTATGATAAGCATTAGCTAAAGTTAAGCTAAGTTAGGGGGAAAAAAAATTAAAAAAGGGAGGTGTAATTTAATCTCCTAGGAGGCTTTCCTAAAATATATCAAATGAGCTAAAATGAGCAGATTTAAAAACATCCAGGTAACAATTATTTATTTTCCTTGTAGTTTAACAATTGCTTTACTTTAAAAAACAAAAAGTGCTTTACTCTTTAATAAAAAGTCTGACTTATTTGAAAAAAAAAATTAGTCTGAAAATAATTTAAAGATTTGCAGAGTAAGACTTCAAAAATAAACTTCTAACAGAAATTACCTTTTTACTTTACTTAATTACCTTTGTGTGAACGTTTCTTTTTAACATATTAACATTTGAATTAAAAAATATAATCAAAAATGTAATAGTCTCAATCAATAAATGTCATCCTAAAATTAAAAAGAAAATAACTTGGTCTGAGGAGGAAGCAACTGAAACCCTGAACCTTCTGACACAATTTTTTAACAAGTGGAAGAATATGAAGAAGTTGATAAATAGGGGTGTAAATCACCAGCTTTATCACCATATAATATTACATCGATATGTTTAGATGACGATTCAATATTTTCATTTTGTCTCGATATAACTGAATCATGAACTGTTCAAATCGATATATCGATATGGATCAATGTATCGTTACACCCCATATTGATAAACTCTGCAGCTGTTTGTGTTGATTTTATTAGTGAGTGAAGCAACAGGCTTCAGTAAAAACAGAGGAACATGTTTTCAGTCCCAGTCGATCTGCTGCACAAGTGTTTTTACAGGATTTAGCAGCTGTCTGCCTCTAAAACTGACTTTTTGATTCTCAGCTGCTGAATGTGGACTGAAGACCAAAGTTTGTTTGAGTTTTAGGCTGTTGAGGTAAAATACAGTCCAGCAGGTTGTAAACATTGTCCTGAGGTCAACGAGTGTAGGTCAGCTATAATAGTGCCGCTCCCACCCTGGACCCTGGTGCAGCTCTTTTTGTATATTATTATCCAGGAACAGGTTTGAAAGTTATTGTTTTTTTTAAACATATATGACTTATTGTAACAGTTTCCATTAGACTAAAGCACAAACAACAGCTGATCTTTAAGAAGCTAAGTACTGACCAGCTGCTCGTGAGACTTCTTCTGACTCTCTGCCTGCCGAGCCAGCTCCTCTTTAGCCAGCAGGGCTGCCTGACGCTCGGACTCCAGACGAGCGGCCTCCTCCGCCGCCCTCCTCCTCTCCTGTTCCAGCATCATGGCTCTCTGCATCTGGTCCTGCAAGTCTGGAATACAAGCAGGAAGAAGCTTCAGCATCCATCGTACAATGGCTTTATTTAACTGTAGGTGTTGAAGTGCAGTTATTTGAGGGACTACTTTCAGGTGCGGACCGATACACAGTAAGTGTTCACAGCAGTTTATTTAAGATCAGAGTTGATATCTGCCACAGTTCTCAGGGTTCAGTTAGATCTGATGTTTTTCTGTCATTCTGACAGCCCTCACTTTGTTTTGGCAATAAAACCCGTCACGTGACCGAGCCTTTATTTACCGGAGCTGTGAAAAGCAGCAGCAGTCGGTTATCTGAACAGGTTTTAGACCCCACCTTGTCTTTACTTTGAAATATTTACAAGCATTCGGTTCGCAACAACAAATGCATTAAATAAAGACAAAACAAATACATTATTAAATAAATCAATTAGCAGCACTGAGACAGGTTGTAAAATCTCGTAAGTTCAAATTTATATACACTCTCAAATACATTTATTAAACCTTTCAAAAAGACAAAACCATACTTGAAAAATCTGAGCTAAAACAGTGATTCTCAGGGATCCTGCATGTTTGTTTCCTGCTTTGACGCCTGATTTGTATGAATGAGTGATTAACAGGCTTCTGACAACCAACAACTAAAACATGCAGGATAGTGGGCCTCGAGGACCAAATCACTGAGCTAAAATTTAGCAACATTTTAAGTTTTCATGATAAAAAAAAAAAAAGAATTATCAACACTGCACTCAGTTTTTTTTTCTTGCACATGTCAGAACACCAAACAGAATCAACTTTTGTCTTTTATTTAGTAGATAATGGAACCACTCCCCAGATTATGTGCAGAATAATCAATCCACTTCCTTTTGACAAAAATAAAAGCAGCTAAAACCAGAGTCATCAAGCCTCATTATTCCTCTTCTTTGCAAGTCAAATAATCTAAAAATATTCAGTCGGTTAAATCGTTGCGTCACTCTAAAAAGATTACCTGGCATCTACAGACCAACCTGTTGGCCTGGTGTTTACAGCACATGCACACATTTTCCAACCATTTCCCCGAACGCAAACATATTTTGTACCCTCAGGGATACAGGAAGCGATTGAGGAGCCACCGAAAGCCCCGCCCCCCTCACACCTTTCTCCGCCTTCTTGGTTTTCTCCTCGAACTGGTAGAGCCTCATCATGAGGTCCTGCTTCTCCTGCTCCATCTGCTCCTTCTCCTTCTCGATGGCCTCCCTCTTCTTCTTCTCACTTTCCAGGTGGGCCCTGCAGAGAAGACAGTGCCGTGAGCAGACTTTATAAAAATTACAAAATAAAAAAAAAACATTGACGTTGCAACAAGAGGAGCCACCTCTCCATCCATCATGAAAACAGAGTCCAATTTAACTCCTATGTAAATAATATTTACTTTAAACTGTAGCGGTTTGCAGGTAAGGTCGGGTAATTTAAAAGTTTAGTACTTTTTCTGATAAGAGTATGGCCAACAGGAACAGAATCAAGAGTTTAAGGAAACTACAACTAAAACATGTTCAGTGATGCAGCTGCAAGTCATTCCTTTAATTTACTAATTATTAATAAGTTTGTCAGCACATTAATCAGAAAAACAAACATTTCAATTTCAGAATGAATTTCTCCTCTTACCAAAAAAAGGCAAACAGTTTATTTTGATCGACTAAATCATGAAAAACGTTTTTCTTTTCTTCAGGTAAGACTACAGCTGTAGACACTCGGATGAATCTGCTGGTTGAAGTTGTTTTTATGTAACTGGGAGCTGAGATGTTAAAGTGATAAATGATGTTGACACTTTATACACGTCTCAAAAAACTATACAGAGTGAAAGTGTTTCACAGCAAAATAAGTTTAAGTAGTTACTGCAGAACCTGACAATCAACAGGATAATCAATAGACATATAGTTTACTAAAATAGTCGTTAGCTGCAGTCCTAAAATAAAATAAAAGCAAGCAAAAAATAAGAGTAACTCAAATATAGACAAAAACATATTTTTAACACAGAAAATTTAGGCAAGATCAGTGCAGGTTCCTCATCGTGTGTTATTCAAGTCATCTGTTGAAAATGTCTGTATTTTTTTATACTGCAGGGTTAAATGTTAAATGTTTAGTTGTAACATTAGACTTTATTTGATAAACATTTATTTTAACTGTAAAATGAAGACTGTAAAAATACTGTAGGCTGTTTAGTTTTTATCATTTTTAAACTAAATTTAAAAATATATATTACATGGACTCAGACATTTTATTTACACAAAAAGCATTCTGGGTAAATAAGGACGTGGACAGGTCCTCGGTGCGAGGCCGTGAGCGAGCTATATCCACCCTGAAGGTTAATCTTGGACAATATCTGAGGATCGGCTCTTGTAAATGAAACCAGAGAGTGTTGACAGAGAGAAGGTAGAAACCACTCAGTTTAAAACTGAAAATATGGATGTAAATTAGCTCACTGCTAATTTACAGCAGTGGTTTGTATTTTCTTTGTGTTTGTTTTATTGTCAGGTTTGCTGCAGACACAGCCTGATACGTCCTTGAGGGTTGGTTTTTGAAGAGAGGTCTCTTAACGACTCATTAGAAATCTTGTAATATTTTGCTGTTTAAGTAAGTTACTGTGCGTGAACTCGGGAGTCTCCTGTTCACGCTCCTGGTGTTTCCAGGAGTTTTTTCTTTTATATTTCAACTGTGTCGCGTTGCATCATCATGTTTGAACAGCTGCTCGGGACAGACAGAAGGCCGGCAGCTGCTGCTGAGACCAGGGTCATATTCACTTTCAGTTTAGTCGACGCAGGAATAAATATGCTGTCATTATGACTCAATATCATTTAGGGTCAAGAAACTAGCCATAATTCATTTAGAAGACAGGAATCTGCACATTTCTCCTTCTTTCCGAGCCTCTGAGTACCTCTCCAACTGTTTCTGCTGCTTCTCCTCTTTGGCCTGAGCCTTCATCTGCTGAACCTCAATCGTGTCTGGTTTGCGGCGGCGCATGTACAGCTCATGGTTGCCCATGCACAGGTGCAGGATGCGCTTGTTGATCCTCAACCTCGGTGCAAAAAATAAAAAGTCCTGAAATTTGGAGGAGAAACAAATACTTAGGAAAATGTTTCAAATGGAGCATATGAGAGAGAGATTAGAGTATCTCCCTCATTCTGCTGAACTTAAAAATCTTTAATGCTAAAAACATTAAGACTCAATTATTGTAAAAAGTAAAGTAGATAAAAGGCAGTCACATAAGGTTTATACCACTTATTTTGCTTTTGCCGTTAAATAATAATGATGTTGCCCCCCCAAAGCACAATCACATTTTCTGCTTTCTCTCTTTTCAACACAGAAATAATCTTCTCTCAAAAACCCTGAAGTTTAGTGATTTAAGCCCTGAGGCACAGGTAGCATCATCTCTTAAAGGGTTTAACAAAATGTATCTTTAAAAGCTGGAGAACAATATAAAGCAACAGAAACAGCTTGGATATTTTAGAAGTTTCAAAATGTTCAGAACATATAAATGACATTCGACTCACAGGAGACTTCTTGTCAATAGGCTTGATGATGAACTTCTTGTCGTTGAAGGAAATATTTCTGATTTCACTCCAGGGGAAGCCGATCTTTGGGGTCAATCTAAAAACAAGACCATATGAAGATCAGAGTAGTTTCTGTATCAGTCCTGTCTGCTCTATCTTCTAGAGTTCCACTTTATTGTTTAAGGCACATTAAAAATGTCCACTACTCTTCTGTAATGACACCCGTTTTATCTTAAAGTAATCATGTGGACACAACTCGTAATTTTAAATTTGAAAAAACAAGACTATAATTAATTAAGAGCCAAAAATTCACATTTTTTACAGCTTTTATGGTATCAAACCGTTTTATTACCAGTGAATAGAAAATATGAGTACATAACGGCTAATCATTTCTAAACAGATTGCAAACTCTAAATTTTTTATGAATCCATAAAACCATAAAACTTGAGCTTAATAGCTTAATCACATGTATATCTAACATTAATTGTTTTGGGCATAAGAAAATTGTAATTAAATATAAATTAAACTGAAAGTAGTCTTTTAAACAAACAGCTAATCTAACTCCGAATACCAGCTTCTACCCCAGCTCCCCAAAACAGACCAAAGGATAACTGGTTTAAACTGGATAAAAGTAAAAAATAATCCATTTTCTTTGAAATCTTGCTGGATCTAAAAGTCCAAAAGTTCAAGTAGGACTTTAATGAAAAAAACAAACAAAAAAAACAACAACATGGGAGAAGACGAGACAGGCTGGATTATTACTATAATCCAGTGATTATATTATAGACCGATGGCTACAGCACAAAGTGAAATTAACTGAAAATAAGATTTATCGGGCATCCACCTGAGAAACCAGCTAACTCTTTGAAACTGACCCACCTGGAGAGAACATAATGGCTGTAGCCTGTTAGCATTTCAGGTGATAATGAGCTTTTCACTGTTGCTGTGCGGCTTAATGGTTTTACTTTCCTTGGTTTCTTTTCAGTAAAATTCAGACAACTTTTATAGGTTTAAGTCTTTTTTTTTTTTCTTTTTTTTTTTGCCTTTTTCAACATGACCATCATGTCGTTCTGTCATTATGATGGCTCTTCTTCAGTATTAATCAATGCAACCACAGCAGTTCATGTATTTCATTGCAGTTACAAATGGGCATTTACGTGGTTAAATAATACAAATACTCAATAATAAAATTCCCTGTCGACTATTTTTTATAATTGACATAATTAATTACTTCAACTAATTATCACTATTTAATATCTGGACTAATCCAGATATTAAAAAATTATCTAAATAGCTGTACAGCTGGTTTGTGTTTGTCAACAATGATCAAATAAAGTGAACATCAGGAGCATAACGAGTTAAAGCTGCCTCAGGCTGCACCTCAGTAGGAGCTTTGGCTACACTGTTGCATTGTGGGCCAGGTACCCTTACTGGAGACACAGCGTTCCTGAGTGCAGCACAGCTTGAAAAACCAGTTGGCGTATCCTTGGCTACAGTAGAGGGCATCGTAGAGGAGGCAGAGGGAAACAAACTCTCAAGAACTTTCTGAATGTGATTCTCCTGATGGAGACACCAGTTAGGTTACAGCAACTAAATTAAAGACTTGGATCTACTTAAACACAGCAGTCCATACTTAAACCTTCAGACTTGAAAAGAGAAAGAATTAACTATCAAAAAGGTTAAATTAAGGCCTCATGAGGCAGCTGACTGACGCAGCCTTGTCATTACCACCATTGTGCCGGGTTCGTTTCTTCCACAGGCACATCTGAAAACTCAGGGAGGCCTCTTCAGAAGGGGAAAAACTAATCTGCAACAACTCAGGCAGTGCAGAGCTGGCAGCATTTCCAGCATTAAGCTCAGAGACTGAAAGGTAAGTCATCTGAGAGCACTTTTAATACAGGGTCCTTCACTCCAGTAACTCCACAGAGATCTCAGAAGTCATTCCAGCAATACAAACAAAGGAACCATTATCTCCCACACTCTTCTGCTTCATAAACAAGCTGGACATCAAAAGAAATACAAATAAAAATCTGTGACAGATCAGAATAAGTAGGTTGCAGTTGGAGCACAAAGTTAAAAACTCCAGAGGATGATTCAAAACAGGAATATTTACATTTCTCTCTACTAAACAGGTAAAGTAGGCAGTGACTGACTGCAGATGTCAACCTGGTTCAGTAACTTTTATCTGCTTCAGCACTGAGGCAAGAGCCAAACCTGTGTCAGGTGGCAATGATGACGAGATAAAATGTGAATCTGCGACGTGACGAGAACCACCTGCAGTTAAAAACTACCTGTTCAGTATGTAGATCAGTAATCAGACATAAAGAGCTGTACAGACCAGGAGAGCCAACTGTTTTATCATAAAATACTTGAGATTTAAGATCCTCCTGTTCCCTCTCACCTTAAGATGTAAAGCGATTATTTAATCTGAAAAAAAAAACAAAAAAAAAACACCACCTACAAATAACTCAATCACGAGTCATTTTAAGGCCCGCAGGCCAAATGTGGTCCACAGGTGACTTCTGCCTGGCCCACCAAAGACCCAATTTAAAATGAAAATAGTTTTAGTACAAATAGTAAACTTTAAATGTATGATTCAATGGACCAAAATAAACTAATTAAAAAAGGTGACAGATAATACTTGTCCAGACCCTAAGCTGTTGGCTTTGAGACGGCAGCTACTCACCACATTTAAACTGTGATTAAGTATCTCTTAGTTTTTACTTTTAATAGTATTGCTGTATTTTTTATTTCACATTTATTCATACACGTAGTATTTTAGTGTTTATAAGAGGACGTGTTAAAACACTGTTTCTATGTAGGAAATGCCAGGTAGAGCTCAGTTAGTGTTTGTTAGCGATGCTCAGTTGTAGCAATGAGACCAGTAATGTGACGTTTTGTGTTTAGTTGAAGTTAAATATGAAACTTTGAAGTTAATTACAATTGGCCCTTTGAAGGCCACAATAACGCTCATGTGGCCCTCGGTGAAAGTGAGATTTACACTCCTGCACTGAACTGTCCTTCCAATTTGAACAGGTTTAGTCTTGAAATTAGGACAACCAGATGAAGGCATTTTTTAAAAAGGAGGGAGTTATGAAGTTGTTTCAGTGGTGGTCCAAAGTCACCAGGATGAGGAGCATTAGGGTCACATTAAGGTAAGTAATAAAGAGGTTTTTTTTGTTTGCTTTATAAGAATATTAGAACCTATTAAAACTGCATCTAAGCTGTATAACTATTATGCAAAAAAAAAGGTTTCTTATAATTCACTACATGTTTAAAATACAAAAAATAAAACTGAGAAGCACCAAAGCTTAAATGTCATTAAACCTTTAATTTTACCCTCGCAGTTGTTTCTGCACAGAAACAGGAAGCGTAACTAGGCACAGATTCTGTTTAGTTTTGCAGCAGAGGGCTGCAGCTAGCAACAAACAACAGAGCAGCTCTGTGCTCAAAGGGTTTGTAAAAATAGACTTACTTGTCATCTTTCTCGTAGATGTTCAGACCCAGCGCGTCCACTCCCAGCCGCAGGTCTGTTCCCTTCTTATTCTTAATGTCAAAGTAGTTGACTCCATACATTTCCAGATCCTGGGAGATCTTCAGGTACTCCATCATGGCATCCTCCCTGCAAGAAGATCAATAAGATAAGATTAAAATTCTCTCATCAACTTTTCCAGGATTTGCAGGTTTTATTCAGTTTAGATCAACCCACCTCAACATGCCAGAGTGCTCCTCGTGCCACACCTGAATCCTCTCCTCCCACTGTTCTTTGGATAATTTGTGCTGCTCCATGACTCTAAATGCAGAGCGATATCACAACATCAGCTACAAGACCAAACAGTGACCACTAACAAACCAGATATGTTGCTGTGTAACAAATCTGACTCCATATAACAGTGGGGCACGGATGCAATTTTCCTGCATATAACGTTTCAGGTTTCTGCAATAGTTTAATGTTAGATTTATTAGACTCCTCTGGAGAAAAAGAAGTAGTAAAAGCAGCTGAGTAATCGAAGCATAAAGACCATAAGTGTCCTTTTATGATTTGAAATACAGAATATTGACAAATCTTCACCTAAATGCACCCAAGGCAGCTGGTGATATGTATTTCTTCAAGAAATTCTAGGTAATACTGTAACTAACTAATATTTTACCTTTGAGGCAGCAGCCGTTCAGACAACAGGTATCCAGGCCGGTGAACTTCTTTGTTGTAGTCGCCAAACCTGGCCTGAACGGCGTAGGAGGCCAGCAGCACGGCCGTTTCTGGTGGGCAGTAGACCTCGTCGGCTAGGATGGCGTCTTTCACCTGCAGGAAGAAGAACTTTTGGGTGGCTTCCTGGATTAGCTCCTCGGAGACGTCCTCCGGGAAGAACTTGGCCCGAAACTTGAACTGTAGCGGGTTCTCCTTCTTTACATCCTGCTGTGACACCTGGGAGGGGATTAAAAAAAACAAAAAAAACTTAGCTACAGAAATTAGACCATCTGAAAAATGAACTTTTTCCTCATCGTGAAAATTAAACCTTTTAAAATGTATATTTTAATCTACCAGGTTGTGTTGATATCTATGTGTTCTGCTAAATCAGCAATGTAGAACAGTGGTATCCAATCCTGGTCCTTGAGGGTCTCTATCCTGCCTGTTTTACTCGTTTCTCTGCTCCAACACACCTGATTCAGTGAATATACGATACAGTACACGATTTTCTGCTCACGATACGATATATATCACGATATTCAGCAAACAATAAGATTCGATACGATGCGATACATTTTTACGATTTTCTGAAAGATTTTAGAGGGACACAGTGATTTTGGTGACATTTTG
>JARVGW010000086.1:15171282-15182282 GCA_031762495.1 Anablepsoides rubrolineatus | reverse complement strand
AGACTTTAACTTTTACCAAAGTAATTCTTTGGTAAGATACTTGTACTTTTACTCAAGTATCACTTTGTGGTACTTTAAACAACACTGGTTCTGCTGATGATTTCTAACAGTTAAAAGAGAATTATTCCTTTCCACTGTCACCAATGTGTTGCTCCAGATGAGGCATCGCAGTGAAGTCAAGATTGAAAGCAATCTGCTGACTCCTTTGAATAAATAACTTTTATTAATTTGCATTTGATAATGTACTGTGTGTAGGTAAGTATTGTAGTACTTGGAATGAAACTACTTTAATAGGATTTTAATCTAGATCTGAATTGAATTTATGATTAAGACTTTTTTGTTCCTTTTGTACTATGTGCAAGAAGTGACTTCTATTGTGAATTGATGCTGGTAAGCCAGCTTTTAAGTGCAGCACTTGTACGATTAATAAAAGTATGATGCAACTTGATCAGAACTAAACAACACAAAGTTATTTAAAATAGACTTGGTGTTGTCCTTTTGATAATCTGTACTCTAAAGGTGGAGCACACAGTGTGGCTACAAATTAAACCATCACAGAGACACGTTTTCAATGACAGATGTTCAGTTCTTCTTTGATCTCATGGAAAAATATACCATAGTCTGATATTTTTGTCCAAAACATTTGCTTTGTGGCAACGGTGTTTCTGTTTTCAGATGGTAGTGATGTTCTTTTCCACAGGAACCTACATGACAACCCAGAGGCCTCTCTAAACAAACCAACAACACACTTTATGACGCAGATAGTCAATTTAGTCATTGTTATTACAATATTGCTCCTCTGTTCACTAGCACGATTTAAATAATGATAGATAGATAGATAGATAGATAGATAGATAGATAGATAGATAGATAGATAGATAGATAGATAGATAGATAGATAGAGTCATTGTACAGAGCACAATAAAATTACTGTTACATTTTGGTCATCTATGAACTTTCTACGTCACTGTTTACTCAGATGAGTTCAGCTGTGTGGACATAACGTCTCCAGCACTTTTTCCTGTGCACATAAAGTACACATGTGCCTAACCAGAAATTTCCAAGCTGAGATGAGTATGACTGAAAGATATGTACTCGTCTTGGGTGGGGCAAAGTGAGTCAGGAGGAATGAAAGTTACAAACCTGTTCCAAAACATATATAGGGCAACAAACAGCAAGGTGAAAAGAAGACGCAACTGAAATATCTCGAGCGTGAAATCCAACAGGTGACTTTCATGCTACATTGGTTTACGGTGCTGTACAGAAGCTGAGGTAAAGATTTAACAGCTAATCTGTGTCCACCCAAACTCCAACCACATCACAACAAACCTGCTTCTTTATATGCTTCAGACAACAAAAGCAACATGACCTCACACATAGGACACACCAAAGATGTGCTGAACATTGGATCAGAGCAGCAATCCCTTCAAAAACACACACCCATTTTTTTCTGTTCACATTTATTCTGCATAAATACAAATCAGAGTCTAATAAGAGCATCATTGTAGTTCTGGATTTGTTTAGTCTGCTAGATTTTTGAATTTTTCTTCACTTGATGTACAATGAAGTTTAATTGAGTGAATAACAAATATTGTGTCAGATGATACAGCCAAACAAAACTCATCAAATACAAATATTTATTTATTTTTTTATTTATTCTTTAAGTTGCATGATGCCAATTAGAATATACACCTTTCACATTTAACATGTGATTTCTATTATCTTAACTAGGTGGGGGGGATTCCAAATTAAAAACAAGTTAAGTTAACCAGAACTATAACAACTTTAAACGTTGCCTATAATGTTTATCTTAATATTTAACAAAACTGATCATAAAATCTAAACAGTACTTACCGTCTTCGGCATTTTTCTGTCTTTTTTCCCCCTGGTTAGGAGCTGTTGGATAAAAAAAATGTGTTTCCAAAAAATAAAAAAAAATCAAAGACTTGCGCTCCGTGTGGCTGCGGTTCTCACGGCGCCTTCCTGAAACGGGAGAGAAGAAGAGAAACGAGTTTGAGCCACTATGCGTTACTTAAAGCCTGCAGACGACAGTCATCAAGATGAATCACCAGTGAAATTAGCCACAAGCTAACCGCAGCTAGGAAGCGCTGTGCAGGAAGTTAGCATTTGCCTTCAAAATAAGAGCGTGCATGTAGGTTCTCTCATTTTAACAGAAATGTTTACTCTAATTTAAGGTCAAAACTATCTGTTTTATATCTCTATTTACACGAGTTTATTTATGTTATTAAAGCTTTTGTATTCTTATCTTATCTCTTTAAATGATACATGATTTGGTTAATATTACAGCACAGTCTGCAGATTATTTTGGACAGACAATAAGAGTGCTATTTTTATGGGCTGTAAGTGGTTGCAATGTTTTGCACACAAACAATAACAACAGGATCCATGTGACAAACTTGATCAGCTCAGTAATATTAAAAATTACCATCCTTTCAAAAGTGCAATAAATCTGACTTCATGTATTTCTTCATTCATAGTATATTGACATGCGTTTTTCGCCCTACTTTTTATAGCTTTATCTAAATTTTGAGTTATGCAAATTGATTAAACATATTTAACTCAACAGACTGGAAGGACAACCAATTGCTAGTTGTTGTTGTTGTTGTTGTTGTTTTTGTTTTGTTTTTTTTAAACTCGCTGCTTTGCCTTTTATTTTGGAATTGTTAACAGGAAGTCATGCAGAATCTTACTTTGACTCTTTTACATCGTAGGTTAATTTGCTATTAAATGTGCCTCTCCCACAACCGCAAATTAAACGTTTCATCTCCACCCGCTTTGTTTGGTTCAATAATTTGGTTCAATAAAGGCGTATTCGTTCGCCAACAAACCCACACATCAGTGACTTTTTTTTAAATGAAACTATTCACCTGTATCGCCAATTAAAGTGGTTTAGGGGGGAAATGTGCATTATTTTGTGTCTTTAACTAAAATATTAAGAGTTTTCTATTAAAATGTAGCCGTGAGTTTACAGAAATGTAACGATCTGAACATATTTCTTCGGGGCGGGTTGTACACACCCACAGCGGGAGGAAACTACAAAAATGTTCACCTTTTCAACACATTTTTTATTACAGCCGAGAAAAACTCATAAACAATTTAAAGTCAGTGTAATCAAATTAGGTGGTAGTGTTACTCCTTTTGAGCAGTTTTTAATTTGAGATTGCGCCTGCACCATCCTCTGTAATCCCACAGACACCTGTTCAGGAGATCACAAAGAAGTGCGCGCGAGGACAGAAAAAGTGCTAAACTTTTTTTTTCTTTTCTTTTCTTTTCTTTTCTTCACGTGAAGCTTCAACCTGAGTTGTACTATCAGAGTTAAAAGTCCAAATCTTACCGTTTCAGGTCTGAAGGTGACCCTGTGCTTTGAAGCGGGCAGCCGCAGATTTTCCTGTTCAGCCAGGCGCAATATGGCGCCTGAACATCCCGCAGAGAGGTTCCAGTCCCTGCTGTCAGGATGCAGGAGATCAGCTGAGGAGATCTTCCTACTAAACTTTATCTCTGTCTGCAGTGGTACGGGTCTGGACCCTACAGAGGGTCATGAAACACCAGGTCAGGGTCCTCAGTGTAAATGCTAAGAGATGTAGAAGCTGAAGTTGACTTGTTAAGGCTAAAAACAGAAATACAGTAGATACAAGGCTAGCTAAAAGTAGCCAAAAGTTAGCTAAAAGCTAATAAAAAACAAAGCTAAAGGCTACCTAAAACTATCAATAACCAAATTATAAGCCAAAACAGCAAAGGCTAACTAAAAGCAACAAAAGACTCATAAAAGCTAAAATCAGAAGACTATAAAAAGTAACAAAACACTTACTAAAATGAGCAGAGCAGTAGCAAGAAACTAGATTAAAACCTAGGTGAAAAGGTAGCTAAACATAACAAAAGTGGAAGGATGTTAACACAAATAGTAACAATGGTAGCCAAAAATAGCAGAATGGTAGCTAATAGAAATGTAAGGGTAACTGAAGCTAATAGTAACAAAAATAGTAGCTAAAAGGAACAAAAGGCTCATAAAAGCTAAAGAAAAATCAGAAGGCTGTAAAAAGCTAAAAGGAACAAAACACTAGCTAAATTTAGCAGAGCAGTAGCAAGACACTAGATTAAAACCTAAAGTAAAAAGATAGATAAACATAACAAAAGTGGAAGAATGCTAACTTAAAATAAATAGTAACAATGGTAGCTAAAACTAGCTGAATAGAAATCTAAGGATAACTGAAAGTAGAAGCTAATAGTAACAAACTAGTAGCTAAAAGGCACAAAAGGCGAAAATAGCAGAACAGTAGCATATGAAGGCAGAAATTGAGCAATTATATTCTGAGGTATATTTAAACAATAGTTTTAAAAATATAAAGTGATCTCAGTGTATTTTCTAATTATTATAAATAAAGTTAAATATATGGAAAACTTTTTTTCCCCACAGAAAAATAAAAATAAGGTCAGAATTCCTCCCTGATTCAGCACTAAAGTGAGTAATTCAAATGAAATTTAAATATTTATATTTGAGTAAACTGAACTAATGAGAGTCATGTGGCCATCAGCTGTCAGTTTAATCTGGGATTAGGCTGGAAGAGAACAATAAAACTAATCAGTCAGCTGTGTAGAGGTGTCACCTACATGAAGAGTTTGTTGCATCACAGCAGAAACTCAGTTTGGGGAAGTGTGCGTCACGATCCGCCCATCCAGCTGAGCTGAGGAAGGAGGGGTCGAAGGTGAGTCGACCAATGGCATGTCAGGATTAAAATAGAGCCGTATATATGAGTGTACACCTACCTCTCAGGCACACTGTGATGTGATCCTGCACGTCACCACACATCGTTTTTTTTCTTTTAACAAAGCACCTCATGATTGTTTTTTCTGCTACCACTATTCCACTAAAAATAAATCACTAAATCATGGCAAGTTTAGGTTTAAAACAACAACAGAGCAGTGACAGTCGCTTTATCTTTTTCTGGGTGGAGGAATGAAACAGAGCAGGGATCCATGCAAAACATTTTTTAATTTCCCTTTTAGAGCGCCCAAATAAACTGTCAAACTATGCCAAATGCAAATCAATAAAGTCAACGGATGTTTGGAGTTCTTTAAAACGTGTTTCTGTTTTTTTTTTTACTTTTAGATAAGATCTTTAGGTGTTTGCTTTTCTTTGGCTGGAATGTTTAAAAGCTGATGTCAAGCAGGAACTAACATTGATAAGTTTTTAATTGAACAAATACTGAATACCTGAAAGATATAGGCTGTATTCATTGGTTTTCACACAAATGAGACATAAAAAAATCAATTTTATTTTTTTTTCTAAAGCAACAGAGGCATTCTGTGGGGTTGCTGAAAGTATGTTGTGTCAGGGTCACTTAATTAAAACAACAAAAATACACTATTTCCCAGAAAATGTGTTTTCAAACCTATAGACAAACAGTTATGATCAGTTGTCACTAAAACAACTAAACATCTTCACGGTTTACAGAAGTTCAATTATGTTACAATTTGTCAATTAACTCTCGGTTTTAAACATTTAATTGTACATTTCTATGCTCCACAAATGTCTTTATGAGTCAGATATGACAGACTCTGTCTCCAGATATTTAAACTCCTTCAGTCTTTCTTTGTTGAGTGACTTGATAGATGAGAGCTGAAACAGACAGAACGGATTGTCATTTAATGACCTCTGTAATGTTATCCTGTTACCACTAGATGGCGATCATGCTGCAAGTTTTAACTGTGATGTTTGTTTATATTACAGAAAAGAGGCAAAAAAGTGAATATTTAGCTATTTCACTCACAAATAAGCTAATAGTGTTCCAAAGCTGGGACTTCTATAATTTTTTTCTATGAATGCAGGTAACTATTTGAATAATTATGTGCTATTATTGGAAATAGAATAAAATAATGTAAAACAAGTTTGCACAAACTAAAATTCTGAGGTCTATTTTCTGAAAAATAAAATAAATCAAGCAGTAAATAATTAAAGTGGTTTAAAATGATCTTACTGTCCAGCATTTCTCTGCTTGTGTTACGCCTCTCTAAGTTGCTGTGAACCTGAGCCATCAGCCATGGAAGGGTATTCATCTCAACATCTGTGAAATCAGAACCACAGATGTCAGAAAGTGTTGAAACCGTCACGAGTTGAGGTGGACGGCGTGTGCAGAGAGTCGTGCGGCGATGCCCTCGTGTGGCAGAACAATGTAAGCTGAAGAGGCTCACCTCTCTCCACGGGGTCGTAAAAGTAGCCGTGGTTCCTCAGAGAGCTGAAGACTGCAGGCAGGAGGCCGGCCAGGCACTGCTGGCTGTAAACACGAGCTGCGATCTTCTCTGCAACCTCTCTCTCTTGCTTGAGCACCTCTTTCTGCTGGGCAATCCTGCGCTCCTACGGGAGTAAAAAAGAGCATTCATCTAAATCGAGTACGTGCAAACACTGGCAGTTTTAGCATCTTTATGTCTGTTTTATTTAATCAGGCTTATTCCACTGAGGTCATAGAACTCGTTTTCAAGGGAGACTTGAAAACAGCATTGATATGCATGATTTTGGTCTGCAGGAGGAAACAGAACCACCTGGAGAAAACCCACTCAAGCACAAGGAGAACATGCAAACTCCACCCAATAGACTCCAACCATGGGTTTGAATCCAGGACCCCCTTACAGTGAGGCAACAGTGCTAACCGCTAATCAGTCATGGTGCCCATGTGCTGTTTTGTACTAAATTTCTTCCTTTTTTTATGGAAAAAAATATAGAAACAAAAATGAGTGGTATTTAGGAAATTCGGTGCAAAAAAACTAGCACCTAACCTAACACACAGAAAAAGACAAACTGACTGAGATCATGCTAACACACTGAAAAATCTTCAGTTTGTTTAAGTCTCAGAAGAAGTGTAACATGAAGATTTGGACCTTAAAGGACCTGTGACATGCTTATCCTTACAAAAAGTCAAAGAAAACATATTTATATTTAAGAAAATTAGCATAATACACGTGATTTTAACAATTTTGTCTCATAACTGGCATATTTCCTCTTGAATTTGGCTCAGCAAAGTGAAACAGGAAGTGACATCAAAGGGGAACTCTTTAAGAAAAGAAACTCTCTAGTCTTTGTTTATTGAAACAATCTTATTTAAACTCTTCAACTCTGACAGTGACTCAAAATAATCTAAAGAAACATCAGATTCTTCTCTAATTATTGTAGCATTGCTCTGTTTACATGCAGACATTCCCCTTTGACGTCACTTCCTGTTTCTTCACATGCAAATATCTCAACAACTGTTCATCTCAACAGCGTGAAATTTGTTTTGCAATATTTTATCAATGTATTTTTTCCAAAAATGCATTCACATTTATTACAAGAATTTGATGTCACAGGCACTTTAATATCTTATGAGAAAGTATTTATGTTCAATCACAAGCTGATCTTCATTAGGTTTGTGAGCTCTGAGGTCATTCCGATTAGATGTTTCCTTGGCAACGTGAGTAAACACTTCAAACTGTTAAAAACCACAGCCCATAAATAAAGATATCTCTATATCAGCATCAGTTTTATGACTCAAAATGAGCAGCTTCTAGGTGTTAATGTATACCTTCTCCTCTTTGCGCCGTCTCTCCTGCTCCTGGAGACGTTGCACCTCTGCCAGCTCGTTGTTTCGGAGCTCCAGGAAGGCCCTTTGCTGTGCCCTCAGACATGCCAGCTCCTCTTCCTCCATCACTTCCAGCAGGGACTGTTCCAGAGTCTTTCCCACCAGGATCTCCAAAATCGGCTGGACTTCAACATCAAAGTCAAACAGCTGCAGAGAATAATTGTGATGGGTGGTGTTTTTTTATTTTTATTTTTTAATCAGACCAACAAATACTTTATATATGTGACCCATCACATCAAAAGGATTAAGTCAAATGATTCCTGCTTTAAAAGCTACAATTTGATACTTAGATCATCCTGATACATCAGTAGATCAGAGATATTATTTAATTTGTCTTGTTGGTTACAATAATACATAAATATTTGGTCTAAATCCCAATTTTATGTAATTTTAATGAGGATTTTTTTATGTAATTTTAAAAAAGAAACCTCAAATAGTATTTGTATATTGAGATTTCCCAGCTGGAAAGAAACAAAAACTTTGCTAGCTCACAGTGAAAATCTATTTAAGGTGGTTTTCCTCAAAATTGGGTTTGTGGTTGCTAATGCTCAAGAAAATGCTTCAAAAATTTTTGTTAGGATAATATTTCAGACAGCTCATTAAAATGATACATTGATAACACATTTGTTTGTTATATTTTGACAAAATGTAATTTTTGCAAGCTTTTTTAATCAAAACACTATATGTGCCTATTTCTCCACATAAAACTTTTAGACTTAATCCTCGTTTTGATGTGATGGCTCAAATGTTTGGTATTGATGTCTACTATAGCATAAAGTTTTTATCATTTTTATTGGATGTGAACTACCCACCTCTCCCTCCTCTATCTGAGTTGCAGCATCTTTGCCAGATTTGGCAGGAATGAAGAGCGGAGTCGCTGGTCTGTCCAGGAATTCATCCGTTTGGCATTCAGTGTCTACAGCTACAATGACCTTGCTCAGTTCTTCAAGGTAAAGATCTGAAAATAAAGCACAAAGGAAAATAAAATCACTTGTAGTAAAAGCTTGCAGGCTGTAGAGCAGGGATCATCAATTCCGGTCCTTGAGGTCCGCAGCCCTGCATGTTTTACTTTTTTCTTTTCTCTAACACACCTGATTCAGTCAGTGAATTACCTCTTCCAAGTTCTGCAGACGCCTAAAAACCATCCATTCATTCAAATCAGGTGTGTTGGAGCAGAGAAACAAGTAAAACATGCAGCGCTGCGGACCTCGAGGACCGGAATTGATTATCCCTGGTGTAGAGTGTCACTGAGAATTTTACCTGTCTGCACCTCTGAGTGCTTTCTGCCCTGCAGGGGTTCAGGGGTCCTGAGTCTCTGCTGCTCCAGGGCTCGCTTTCGAGCGATGGCCCTTTTCCTGATCGCCTGCTGTCTTTGTACTTCAGCGAGGTCCGGCTGAGGCGGCTGTTAATTTTGGACAATTAACTATAAAGAAAGAAAAAATGGAGAAATGAACGGTTGATACGTACGATCGGTAAGATGTGTTGAGCGTAAATACGTCCTCTGAAAACTCGAGGATCAGACATGATGTTTCCATAATGCCGCTGAGTCCTGTAACGACAAAACAAAACAAATCGTCATGGAAAGTACTCAGCAGATTCTGACTCTTCTGCAGTTTGGCAGCTTCAAATGTAGAGTTGGGCGAAATCGTATCGTGTGCAATATATCATCAGAAAAAATCTGAATCGATTATTGTTTTGGTACTTGATGATTAATGCCACCAGGCAGTCCACTGGATGCTCCTCTCCGCCTCAAATATGACAAACATTTTTAAAAGTTCTGTAATTTTTTATCATAACTCCAGTTTTACTTGGTCTATCAACACAATTTAAAAATTGATGTTTAGCCTGAAATCTGTACTTTTGACCAAGGTTATAATAGTTTTGTTTTTTTCATTATAGTTTAGTTTTATTTCATTGTGACTTTTTTTTCTTTTAATTTGATTTTAATGAGTTTTTACAGTGGATTTGCTAGTTTTTATTAGTTATTATTGCATTTTGAATGCTTAGTTTTAGTTTAGTTTAGTTTTTGTTAGTTCTAGTGTTAGTTTTTTTGTATAGTTTGAATAAACATATTTTCCAATGCATCCTCAAGCTTGTGATGTTCCTGTGAGTTCACTAACCAGCAGCTATTTGGTCACTAGTTAAAGAAGTTCATTATAGCAACACCTTCCTAAAATAATTGTGTAATTCTATTTTGCCAACTAAAACCTTGGGCGATTACTTTAGGATGATGACAATAGTTGTCTCCAACTCTACCTGTTGCTTGTTTTTCAGAAATCCACATGTCTCAAAATAAATTGACAAACACTAAAACTAACTCTAGCTATAATTTCAGTTAGTTTTAGTTAGTTTTATAAAAAGATTATACAGTTTTAGTTATAGTTTTTTCATTTTATTACAGTTTTTATTTATTTTAGTTAACTAAAATGTTTTTTTCAATTTTAGTTTTTGTTATTTAGTTTTAGTTAACTATAATAACCCTGCTTTTGACACAGTTTGGAACAATTTTGTACAAAGAGCAAATCTTTCCCATTAAAGTGATTAGACTAAGGCATCCAGGCATCTAGGAATTAATTGTCATATTAATCGTCTTAATACCACAATTAATCACCTTTTTTTTTCAATATCACCCAACCTTATTCAAAAGAAAAGCACATTAATTTTGTGTCAGTTTTTAACCACTGAACACACACTTGAAACGCTTTTTAGGTACATTGTGTGTTTAACAATGAATAATTACTTGAGTTAGATCCGCCACAGCAGTTTAATTTGTTCAATACCTTAATACAATAATAACAAAAGTATTTGTAATTGCCATAGTAGAGTAATTTTACTCAACTTCATTTTATTTCTGTTAATATAACTAAGTTTGTAAACTGCTCTATTCGTTAACCTTTTTCTAATTATTATTATTATTGGAGCAAACATGGCCGGACCAACACGGACCGTTCGGATGGAGGTTCTCTGGACCGACTCTCGACGACTCTGGGACGGCTGGAGAAAATATAGTTTCCGTTCGGGTCTCTGAGGGTGTGCGAGGCGAACGCCATTTGTTCCGAAGCTGTCACCTCTACAACAAGTTCAGCTAACTTTAACTTTACACTTTACCTTTTTTAAATTTCAGCTAACTAAAGCTACGTCGTCTGTCCGGAAAGCGGACCGCTTTACGGGTTGGTATGGTGACCGCTGTAGCAACCGTCTCTAGGAAGTTGGGACAACGAGCGCTACGTCACTTCCTTTACAGTTTTTATTGATTGTTTTGACGCAGTCGTCAACTCTAAATCCACATTTTCTAAACAGTGACACAGTGGTCAAAATGACACATTTTGTTTGCAAAAGGCACTAACTGTGTCAAAACATTTAAAATAT
>JARVGW010000086.1:15131579-15159915 GCA_031762495.1 Anablepsoides rubrolineatus | reverse complement strand
ATAAAATGAAATGAAAGGTAGCAGAGAGAAGAAAAAAATCTTATAATATCTGCCCCTTTTTTCTCAAGTATAAATTCAAACTATAATGATCTTCAGTTAACAAAACAAATCATTGAATCTTTCTAGAACCACAAATTAAATTACTACATATTAAACCATTTCATTTTTTTTAACAGTCTAGTCTTCATCATTTTTTTTTATAAACATGCACATTTATGTGGCACTTTTAACATCATACAGTGTCTTTATCTACATTCAAAACTTTTTTTTTTTTTAAACTAAGCTCTACTTTGGAATCTGCCAAAGTGTGAACCATCTTGTGAAACCTCGTGAGGTTTGTCTGCAGCGTGAACCGCAAAGCTTCAAAGACCCCCCCCAAAAGTGAGAAAGCTTGTTCATTTCGAGCCTTTCTAACCTTCTGCATCTTTTCCCTCTGCCCGTCCAGCGGAGTGTCGTCCAGCTGCAGCAGCGTGGGGCCGATGCACACCGCCATGTTGTATGCGTCCATCTTGTTCAGGTCGGAGCTCTGAATTATGTGATGCAAGACGCAGATCAGGTGCTGCAGGAGGAGTTTGTTAGGACCCGGGAGATCGTCTACCACCCTGATCATAGAAAAAGAGGAAGGAACAAAAGAAGAAGAAGAAAAAAAAAAACGGAAGCTGATTAGCTTGGCGCTCTTTTGCTTGTTCGAAGTTTCTTCCTCTTTTTAGAACTGAAAGGGAGAAGTGGTTTGTCTTCGGGGTCGGAATATTTTATAAAAGCCCAACCAGAAAAAAAAACATGCTTGCTTTCAACCACATAACCATTGATGAAAACACCACAAATTCCATCCAAATCAGGATGCAGACACAAGACTCGTGACTCAAGCATCAGCTGCTTACTTTGCAACTTCCAGAGCTCTCTGCTGGGCGTCTTCGTGCTCCAGAGCCGTCATCCACCTGCTGTAGAACTCTGCCCTGAGCAGGCTGCAGGGGAGCTCCTTCAGGAAACACTGGAAACAAGAGGGAGAAGGAGCCAAACTTAACAAACGCCATCAGTGTTAGAAACCATAACGGTGTCGATCGAACAGGCGCGTAAAAATTACTTTGAGCAGTCCCACGAGCAGATTGACCTGCTGACCCTCCAGGTCCACCTGCGAGCCGGCGTCCAGCTGCTCCTTGATGTCCTTCATGAGCCGGTTGTTGCACGGTTTGCGGAACACCCCCTCAGTGGACGGGCCGCTCTTCCTCAGCAGCGCCAGCAGCTCCTGGTGGGAAAGAAGGGAGTAGGGTTAATGAATGTGCAGCTCAGGTTCCTCTCCACCCTACGGAGGTGCTAGCTGCTCATAATGGCAGAATAAGCATGCATCTTTCAGCTGGGATGGAATTCTATCGAGACGTGTGATTCAGCTTACTGTGATGGGTTTGGGAAGGGAGTCGTCGTCGGGGCAGATTTTGCAGAGGGGCTGTCCAAACAGCTGAGTCTTGGAGTCTTTCCCTGCGTGGCACACTTTGGTGGAGCCTTTCCTGAGCTTCATCTTCCGAACCACGTTCCACTTGCTTTCTGCTGAAAACAAAACCATCAAAACTATAATTTAAACTAAAAAAATTCAAATAGATTATTTCGCTGCAAGACGTGTGCTCAGGAGTTGTTTTTTTCACTTTGTACTTTAATCAGTTGTTATATTTCCTACATCTCTCTGCAGTTAATCTCTTAACTTAAGCAGGTAAAACTCACCAGAAGGCTGTCGCTCATCTGGAGGGTTCGTCTGCTTCGGCAGAACCGAGATCTTTACATCGCCCTGGCAACACAACAAAGGAAAAGAGATGTGGTGATGAGTGCACAAAGAGGAACAGGAGGGTGCGCACAAAAGCAGAAGCAGAAAGAGGGGCTGCACCTCGTTGGTTTTTAAACATCTGAAGGATTTTGACTTATGGATCCAGACTTTAAGAGATACAAACTTTTCTCTGAACAGCCAATTTAACTTCTAAAACTTAAGTGTTTTTATTAGTTGGGCTCGTTGCTCACCTCGGGTAAAGGCTCAATCAGTTGCTCCATGCCTCCTCCTGTTAGCGTTTTGTTCTACAAGAAAACAAACAACAAAATGAGGGAGAAGTCCATTAAGTGGCGGCTCTTCCGACATGTTTCTGGTCTCAGCCACGCGTGGCAGAACTTACTGCGATGCTGCCACTCAACACCTTCATGAGGACGTCTGGGGGCGGAGAAGAGCAGTCGGTCCTCGCTTTCGCCTCTTTAATTTTCCTGCGACGAAGGGAGGGGGGGACGCATCCGTTTAGAAAAGAAGCATTCGTCCCACTTTTTTTCTTTTAAATCTTGCAATGTATAAACAGTTTATGATTGAAGTTTGAGACGTTTTAAGTGGTTTAAATGAAAACATCGGATCCTTTGAACAGATTTAGCTCAATAAAGATCACATTATGAACCTATAATAAACATATTTTGTTCTTATATTTTGACTTTGTTGCTTAATAAATTATTAACCCATACAGTGCAGCATTAACGCAAAAGCATTAATATAGAGAATAATGTAGTTCTTACCTGTGAAGAGTATCTAACCAGCGTTCTTTCACCTCAGGAGAGCTGTGGGCGAAATAACAGCATGGTCTGAGTTACTAATCCACAGAAAGAATCGAAGCAACTCCTTCAGACGGCAGTGGGTGGAATGAGAAGCAGCGTGCACCCGCTGCCTCTTTTAACAACTCTGGTGGAAAAGAGCATCACAGTCATGGTAACAGGAAGCAGCGTCACGGCGTGCCCCGACCCAACTCCTTCCACTTCCTCATAGACTGCTGGCCTGCGGCTTCTGCTGCTTCGTCCATCGGTGGAAACAGGACGGTGCGACGCAGACGCTGTGCGCCTACGTCTGCACCTGTAAAAACCTTTTACTTTTTATTAACCCGATTTCAGGCTCAGTGCCAGCCGCTCGGACCGCTTTAAAGCTGCACGGTGTCTTCAAGTGAAGCAGTGAAACTTTCACACAGTGAATCATTACCAGAGGCCAATCATCCAATGAGAAAAAAGAGCTTCTCATTCTTAAACAACACAACTAAAAAAAACAAAAAAAAAACCCACTTCTTGGAATACAATAATGGGTGAAAATGAACTGCAGAGTTCGAGAAATGTAGGAGTCAGTGATCAACTGACATTAGGTGTTTGTCATCTGGTGCCACTTTGAGAGTTTTGATTATACGTCCACAAGAAAAAAAAAGCCTTTTTGTTCCTTTTGAGCCTAAACAAGTTAAATAATTAAAAAATAACAAAAAAAAAATAAAAAAATTAAAAAAGTTTCTCCTCCTTACAGTAAAACCCACCGGTTCTTAGTAAAATCTGCTCACATGAACGCTGGAGTGGTGGCGATGTCCAAACTTCCCTTTTTAACATTTTTTTAAATAGTTTTTGTCTTGTGATGCTGCAGGGACAACTTTCTCTTTGCTGCTTCCACATTTTTCTAAAGGTCACAGATCATCTGACCGTTTACTACGAAATGTGCACATGTTCGATGGAAGACCTTGTGTTTCTGTTAACCACTGACAAAAAAAAAAATAATTTAAAAGAAACAAAAAGCTTAACTTTTGCACGTGATGTTCCTCTTTTGACCAGATTGTTACAACTCCAAAAAGGCAAACAGTATTTTAATACAAAGTGAAGGCAGGTGATGTCTTTACTTCTTTAACATCAAACCTCATTGCCTTCTACAAATCCAATAAAAATGAGGAAAAACATGAAAAAAGATCTATTATCACCCACCACCGTTCATGTCATACTTTAATACGATTCTATAATGGTGAAATAAAATGTCACTAACTCGTTTTCATTATTTAGCTCGCTACTCCTTTGTTTTGCAAAATCTTTTACTAAATATTAAATTAAATGTTAGATGTTTTATGTAAATATTCATCCTTATATGTAAACGTTGTGGCTAAAAGTTGAAGTTTACACTTAAGAATTTCAGAATGGAACGCAGCCTTTGCCATTGGTGCTCAGCTCTTGTGACATCATCATCCTGCGACAATAGCAACCACTAACACTGCTGAAGATGATATTTAAAATTTTAATTCAAAATGTGTTTATTAAAAACAATATGGATGGTTCGGCTGTTTGAAGTGCAGCGTGGATATCAGCCTCTATTGCAAGTTTGATGTCTTGTAGGAAAGTGATAGCATCCTTAGCAGCATTAGTGATTGATTTTGTCGCAGGATGATGACATAAGAGCCTAGCACCAACAGCAAAGGCCGTTCCATTCCGGATCTCCCCGTGCGTGTGCACCTGGGGGCTGTGCGGTCGGGGTCCCTGCCGATGCCTTGGAATCTGGTCTCCCCTGTGTCTGCGGTCCTCCACAGTCACTATTAAATATTCCATTGGAGAAATCTTGTTTATGCACGCATGGTCAGAACCCCTCTCAAACAGGTGTTCAGATCCAGGGGGTTTTGACTGGTCACTGACTGTGTGTGTGTGTATATGTCATCAGTGAATAATATATATATATATATTATTTAACATTTCATTTCAACATTTCGTAAAACAAGTAGCAGAATTTAAGAACTGTGAGCTAAATAATAATAATATGTGTTTTTGACATTTTATTGCACATCTTATCGTGATAAAGGTTTTGGTAGCTCTTCTCACCGGAAACGCACGAGACAAACAGTGAGAGCCCAGGCCAGAACGAGTGTCAGCCTGACGTCAAAGTCTTCAGTCGGTCCATCGTCGCCGACGTCGTCCTGCTCGTCCTCCACGCCGTGAAGCCAAACGTCCTCGAGGCTCACTCTGTGCTTCAGACGGTAGCTGGCTGTTGACCTGTTTTAGGAGAAAGAGCAGATACTTTAACAGGCTGGAGGACGATCAGAAGCTGTCAGAGTGAGGTAACCAATGGACAGAATATTGTCCACAACATCCATCTTTGTTGAGTTTCCCCAAATTTCAACAACTGCTTGAGCAAAATGCTATTTTAACCCTTACTAGGTGAAAGTAACAGTTCAGGACTAGAAGGAACCATAAAATCTGCTTTCACGTGACTGAATAACTGTCTTCATCATAACAAACTTGACAAACAGAATGAAAAATGAGTACCGAGTGCTCTGACTCATATGTTTACTGTAGCACGCTGCTGTCCCAGCTGTGTGTACCTACAGGAACAGTGGGCAGGTTGTGGTCCAGAGATGACTGCTTCTGTTCCCACAGAGCTACAAAACCTACACAGACTTCGACAAACAACCTAAAACACGAGACCACGTGTCGCAATAACGGAGTTCCTTAAAAACTTAAGACTATAAGATGTTTATTAATGATTAATGAAATGTTCACAGCTGTCATCGACGAGGTTTTTTATTTTTAAATCATTTGTAAGAGCTGTGATCCATCTGATGATTGCTTCAAATGAAAGTGAAAGCAACTTAAAGTTGTTACTTTTTCAGGGAATACCGTTGAGATTCCCCTCATCGAATAACTTCTCCTACAGGGAAGCACCTGCTTTCTTTTTCTCTTCAACAGAGTGTGACAAAACAACGACGCGTCTCGCTGGGAGAGTCCCCAGCAGTCCAAGCGTGCAGCCCAGTTTCTTTTAAACTTCCCTTTTTCACTTTGCAGTCTCCGCTGTAGAAATGTAAAACATTCAACACATTTTTTTTCAACACAAAATAAACCCAAAAATCTTTCCTTTTTGTGTTAGCTTAATTAAAAGTGTTATTTTGAAATCTACCAAAGGGATGATGTCGGAGTCTTACTTTAGTTTGGCGAAGACGATGGCGTCGGTGAAGAGGAAAAGGTGTCTCTCCCTGGTCTTCGTCCCCTCTGTGACCTGGACGCACTCGTCCAGAAGCAGCTCTCCGTTCTCGCTGGTCAGACCGAGGACGAACGGACTCTGGTCCACAGACACCCAGCACGGAGCCTCCTCCCTTAGAGCCAAAGGACAAAAAGGTTGGCAGGACTAATCCCTAGAGCCACAGATGCAGATTCTCACATCCTTAAAATTTGCATGAAAGGGGATTCACCAGAAGTGAAAACTGCTGAGTTAACAGACGTGGTGTTTGGAAAACCAAATTATTAGAATTAACAGTATTCATTGGTATTTGTCAGTGGCGGGCACAGATAATCAAAAAGTTAGCTTCACTAAACACTAATCTGCTAAACACGAATCTTAGCTCCGCTAACGCTAAACAGATTTAAAAAAAGTTAGAGGAAGTTACCGCTAATTAACGTTAGCAGAACTGACGCAAACCTGTTGTGTTACTATTGGTTTAATTTGAAGGTGGGTGGGATTATTTGTGGTAAATTGGCCAATCCAAACCATAAATTATTAAATATAAATATTTAAATATTGTTAAATGTTACTTTATGTCTTTATAATCATCTTAGTTTGAAATTTAGTTAAAGATGCTACATGCTAACACACACACACACCGTGCTTGAAATGTCCAACAAGAGGGAATAGCTTTTAGATGTTTGTGAATGTTCAGTGGACTTAAAATTTAGCAGAAGCCAATTGAAATTGACCTGCTGTGTGAACTTAGCTAATAACAATTGAGGACAGGTGAGAGTGGGCGGAGCTAAAGCTGAGGGAACAGTGGGGGACAGAAAGCAACAACAGGAAACAAACAAAGAAGAAATTTTTTTTTTTAAAAACAGCAAACACAAAAAGCTTCCAGAACAAAACAAAAAAAAGCAGTAGATCCTGACACTGAGCTTGTGAAACCAGTTTGGGTGAACTCACTTCCCACTGTGTCTCAGTTTAGAGCAAAAATTCAAATTTCTCTCAGCTGAGGTACTTTCCCTGTCACCTTTCTGTGGCCAACTTTAAAATACTGAAACACTAAGCTGAGAAATGTTTGTATCCTTAATAAACTAAAGTACACAGAATTGAAATTATTAGAAAAGTAACGTTGTTTCCAACAGTTCTCTTCACACTTTTGAAACAAAAATCAGCAAGAGCACAGCCTTATGTTCACAGGGGCTCTAAAATACAACAATAAAAACAACAGTTTTCTTTAACTAAAGTAGACGGATAAGCTCTCAATACAAGAAAATACAAGCCTGTATTTGTTTGTTGTGCTTTGCTCACATGTCTGTAAAAAAACCAAATTATTTAGATTTAAAGTGTAAGAAATGAAATCTGTTCAGACTCTTTGGCTCATAAATCTGCTCAAAATGAAACTATTTCCTCAAAATGAGGTCATTCATAGAGCGATCTGTAACAGGTAAGACATTAACTGTTCACAAGCTCTTTATAGAACCACACTAACATTTTAACTAAGATCTTTAGCTTTTTTTAGCTTTTGGTTAGCCTTTTGCTACTTTCAGCTAACATTACTTTCTTTTAGCTAACCTTTTATTTTCTAGCTATCCTTTTATTTTTCTAATTTTTGCTTTGAGCTACTCTTTGATACATTTCGCTTTTAGCAAGCTTTTTAGTAGTTTTAGCTAACATTTTGCTACTTTTGGTTCTTTTAGCTTTAAGAACTCAACTTCAGCTTCTTCAGGTATTTTCAGCAGTTATGCAGCGCTCACCTCTGCATTTTCACAGCAATGTGATTAGTTACTAAAGTTTTATTCTGAATAATTGTGTTTTTCTTCCTCTTGTTCATCCAATAATTCATAGTTATAATATTTATAAACAGCTGAAGGTCTCCTTTGACGTATTTTGTTCTCAGATGTCAAAGGTAATCCCACTGTAGTGAAACTAACACCCCCTCACCACCGTCCCCTCAGTGATGATGTTTGAGTGTTGAATGGGTGGATATGTGAAGGTGGGACGTTTCAAACGTTCATCAGTTTCACTTTGAGGGGAGGACTCGCCCACTTCTCCGGTGGTCTTCAAGCAGCTTTTGATGACGACTCGACAAAAGGTCAAACAAATAAGACGGGGGAGATCCAGAGCCCACGGGTCTGATGCCACAAGATTTTAAAACCGTTAACAGAACTGAAAACCTGTTAAAAAGTTAATCCAACAACAAGCTGTAATGGTACTCATACAGTGGGGTGCGAAAGTTTGAGCAGCCTTGTTAATTTTCCTGATTACACAATCTAGACTCTCATTAGAAACTATAGGAATCATTTAGAGGCTGTTATTTCTGCGAAAGGAGGATCTACTAAATATTGAGTTATGGTTGTTTTTTTTTTGGTGCCCAAATTTATGCACCTGCCTAATTTTAGATAACCAATTATTGCACACTTTCTGTAAATCATATAAACTTCATTTCACTTCTCAAATATCACTGTTTGTCCCCTATATATATTACAGATTTTTTTTATCCAATCAATGATTTATAAAAGGTAAATCAGGAAAATTAACAAGGCTGCCCAAACATTCGCACCCCACTGTATATAGAGATTGTTTTGTTTATTTATCAAGTTAGTTGTTTTAGAACATGGAGGAGAAACATCTAATTGTTAAATCCAACCCCTCTTTAAGCTGAAAATAGCTTCAAACAAACCATAAAGAATCTTTAAAGATTACATTTTTTAAACAAAGAGTATATTTTAAAGATGACTCTCGGCTAATAAAACACAAAATTTTAGCTTCACATCCATAAAACTGACCAAGTTATAGACATTTGTTGCTAATAATAATCAGCAAATATGGCAGCCGTGTAGACGAGCCAATCATTAAAATCTTTCATATTCATGAGATATTTTGCTAACAAACACAAATAAACATGCACCTACACACCGGCAGCTACACTGTCGCCTTCTCATGGTGGCAAACATCAGCTAAAAGCTTTCACAATGCCTCATTTTTGTTTTTAGCTTAAAGTTTTCGGCTGTTTTGTGATTTTTAAGCTGAAACTTCAGTCGAGGTGTTTACAGAGACGGTTAGTTGTTGTTCTAAAAACACCTCCGTGTCAGTGTAAATCCCCTGAGGGACACCTGTGTCTGTGGCCTGATCATAGTGGGCTGCGGGGGGAGGGGAGGGCAACAGTGTGATGAACACAGACGGGCCACGTGGTGGGATCAGGGCCAGAACAGGAAGCATGTAGAGTGTTTTTTCTGTGTGCATTGTGAGGTGGGACTTGCAGCTCGTGTCTGTGGGTGCTGCCATCTGTACGCCGGAGGCTGCAGCTGAAAACTAAAGTGGGTTAAAAAAAAAAGTGACTTTGTATCCGTAGGACAAAAAAGCTACTTTGACTTTTGACTTTATTCTTCTCATGGCTTTAGAACTCTCAGCAGAGTTTTGGGCTAATTTTTTAAAAATAAAATAATAAACAATAATCACCTGATAGGAGACCACGTCATCCCCAGAGCTTTCCCAAACACGAGCGATGGAGCTGAGCGTCGCCTCTGAGCCAAGTGTCTGAAGTGCTGGAGGGAAAACAGAAACGACTTTTGACAAAATATAAATATATTTACTATTTTTACCCTACTGTGGCATTAAGTCATCAAACTGATGTGACAGTCATCTTTTTCTTTCTTTATTGGTAAAACAAAAGGCCTTATCAGCTCATATCTCACACGAAGAGTAGCTACAACCACGCCAAATTTTAGCTAAATATCTGTCAAACTGACTGAATTGCAGCCACATTTGTGTTTTCTAAGGTCAGCTGACTGTGGCGACCATCTTGAAATGAGTTGACTTCAAATGTTAATCAGTTGTAGAAATGTATCAATTAACTACATCTGTACAGGTTCATTCAAATCTGTCTATTGGTTCATAAGAAATTTTGCTAACAGACAGACAAAGCTGACCTTGAATAGTTGATGGCACAATTTTAAACAAGGATCTTATCTGATCTGTTACAGCTCATAATGTGTGTTGAGTGTCAGTCTCAGCTACTACCACGCCACATTTAAGGTAATAATTTGTAAAATTGACAGAGTTAGTTACATTTATGTTTTTAAACTTTGTTAACTGTGGCGGTCATCTTGAATTGGATTGACGTCAAACGTTTATCAGCTGCAGCTGTTCATTCAAAGATGAATTTCTGAAAGTTTCAATAAAATTCATCCAATGGTTCTTAAGATATTTTGCTAACAGGCACAGGTACAAACAGAATTGCTCACCCTTGCCTTTGGGCAGCAAGTGATGATGATGATAATAAACAGGTGTGCACCTTAAAAAGCTGGTCTTGCAGCTGGATTTTATTCTGGAGTGGAGCACACGTAGATTACATCTGTGTGGTAAATCGACCCAAATTGTTGCTCTTTTGGGTGAAGACTTACGTCATGTTGGTGTTCCACACCACAGAGTTAGAAAGCAAAATCAGATTTAAATACACTGCAGGGTCTGCATCTAAAGCAAAAATTATTGATTGGTAGAAAAGTCTGTAATCTGTAACAGCCTGGATTAAATAGGAGTCTTGAGGCAGAGATTAGGTGCAGACTGAGCAGGGATCATTTTCTGTATGCTCTTAAAAACACAATTGTTCACTTGTTCTGAAAGATAATCAAAAAAGTGTTTTTTCGTGCCAGAGGGGCTGCCTTTGTGGCTCTAATTGCTGCACTGAGAAATTAGGTGAAGCAAAATTACAGCTGAGGGAAAACATGAGAAAACAAAACAAAAAAGAAACTGGAACGCTCAACAAAAAGTGTTTATGCAGATGGTGGTCTGCTTTATGATGAACTGAATCAGAGACACGAGAGGCTGAGGGGATCGAAACACATGAAGACTCATCAGATCCCCCCTGAGGGGTCCACTTCAGAGGGTGGGACGGGGGGACTCCTTGTTTTTTTTATAATTTACGAGCCACTTTTTAAAATCCTGTGTGTTTGTGTTAGCAAAATGTCTCATGAACCAAGTGAAAATCAGCCTGAGTCAAGATGGCTGCCACAGCTAATCTGTTAGCCAACATAAGAAGGACGAACTCAGTCAGTTTTACAGATATTAAGCTAAACTTTGGTGTGGTAGTAGCTGAGGGTCATTAACAACACACACTGCAGTATGAGGCGCCAAGTGTAAAATAAAATGTTTAAAACTGTCACAAACACAGTTTTTTAGCTCACTGTTCTTAGGTTTTGCTAATTTTTACGAAATGTTAAATTTAAATCTTAAACATTATGCCTAAATGTTAAATTCTAAATATAAATGTATAAATCTAAATGTAAAAGTTACATTTTAGATGTTGTGGCTAAATATTGATGTTTACATTTAAGTATTTCAGAATGGAACGCAGCCGTTGCTGTTGGTGTGCGGCCCTTGTTATGATGTCATCATAATGAGACAAAAGCTAACGCTGCTAACGTTGCTATTGCTGCCAATGCAAACGGCAAAGGCTGCATTTCATTCTGAAATTCTTAAATTTTATCGTTTAGCCGCAACTTTTAAGATTTAATTTTTACATTCAGATTAAGGATTTAATATTTGCATATAACATTTAAATTGAACATTTAGTAAAAATTAGTAAAATGTATGAACAGTGAGCTAAATAACCATAAAATGTTAGTGAAAATCTTTCCACTAGGATTTTACACTCTGAAAGTGAGCTAAAGAATGAAAATGTTTTAGTGACATTTTTAATATTTTATTTCACAAAGTTACTTCATCATCTCTCAATGTAAAAAACATTTTAGTCTAAAACTCTGACATGAAAAGCAGCGGGTGATGTGTATTCTTTCCAGGAATGTGAGACCTTTAGTTAAACTATTTTAATATGCAGTGATGGGCACAGTTCCCCTAAAGCAGTGTTTCTGAACCCTAGTCCTCAAGGACCACTATCCTGCATGTTTTAATTGTTTCCCCGTTCTTTAGCAGCTCTTTAAGTTTTGCAGAACCATGTCAATTGATAAAACTATCAGTGCGTTACTGCTTTAGAAATTAGAATCAGGGGACCTTTTGATAAAACCATCAGTGTGTTAGTGCTTTAGAATCAGGGGACCTAAATATTTGAGTTAGTGTTTTAGAGCTAGTGGAACTAATTTTTAGATTAGTGCTGCCCACCACTGTTAACATGCAGTAAATTATATTAAGTAATAGGCAAAAACATTTCCAGGCAGAAATTTGAGGCATTTGAGGTATTTTTATCATTTATATAATCAGGAAATTATCTCGTCATCCTATAAAATAAAAACGTTACATTTCTCATGCTATGTTCATTTGTGCGTTAGTTTTCAACAGATTCAACCTTCTGGCATCAGCAGTACTCACAGGACGAAGGGAAACGGCGGCATCATCAAAGCTCCCTCTCCTCAGGGCCGCAGCCTCAGACCCTGACGGGTCCATGGGGTCTCAGAGTCCTGAGTCCCCCTCAAGTCCTGGACTGGAGCTTCTTTGCACAGTTCTCAGTTTGTTGGAGCTTCAGCTGAGAGAAACTGGAGAAAACAAGCTCGTCTAGCGAGCGCTGCTAATGAGGGTCTGAACAATGGAGGCCTGGCAATCACACAAAAGAAGGGTAGAAGGGGGGGGGGGGACACTGCAAAACCCCTCTTCAAGAGACACCTCCCTGTCTCTGTCCCAGGGGCCCACTTCCTCCCGTAATGAGATCGGCTGTGCGTCCAATTAGCGCCTCTCAGCTCGTCCCCATTTAATGCGGCCCGGACCCTCCTAAACAAACAGAATCCCATAAATCTGCTGCCAGTCCCCCCTTTAGGTCCAAGCTGCAGACCACTCAATCATTTGAAACATCTGGCTTTTCATATTCACTGGCTTTTAACACAGTTTGAGACTTTGGTCTGTAGCTGTTTTTTGCTTGTTTTTAGTGTTTTTTACTGTTGATTTGTTTTATTGTTTTTGGCCCCTCATGTACAGCACTTTGTGTCAGCGGCCGCTGTTTTAAAGGGCTTTATAAATAAAGTTGATTTGATTTGATCTGTAAAACTGACAGCATTGAGGCCATTTCTGTGACAGGGCGGCCAACTTCAATTTATTAACTTCCATTCATTTCTGCAGCCAAACCCTGACCTCTAAACCTAACCCCCACCCCCCGACACTGTGGTCTATCGTGTTACGACCAGACTGCAGCCCCCCCAAAACGTCTACTGGTCCTGACAAGGTAAGTGTTTATGCCAGGAAAACATAACAAAAACCAGGTAAACACACACATCAGACTGTGTCCTGTTGCACATTTACACTTTAAACACTAATTGTTCTGTTCCCTTCTGATGTTATTATCTATAGTTTGGTCTCTTTCCTTTTGTTCAAAGTGTGGTCTTTTTATCCTTTATCCCATACGTTAGTGTCCTTTAAGTGCTTATTCTTTTTAGTGTGGTTGTCTCCTGGCATTCTCGGCAATGTAAGAATTTCATTGCTCAGGGAAACATGTTTTCATCTGTGTTTATGACAATAAACACTTTAAATCTTGAATGTTTAACATCATCGCATTCATTGTTCAAAAACAACTTTTTGAATTGGACCAATCAGAGTCCAGCCACAGACCCTCCGCTTGTCCCGCTTCTCACGCGAACTAAACAACAATAAAGGCGTTTTGTCCTCCTAGTTTTCCTCACAGTAGACCTGACATGTAAAAAAGATCTGCTATTGTTCAGGGTTAACCGGGCGGTGGTAAAAAAAAAATCTGCCTGATTCTGGTGCAAAACTTCATTTATAAACTGTCAAATAAAGATTAATATATACTATTTGCTGTTTACAATTCCAAAATCAAATAGCATGATTTGGTTCATCTCCTTTGAGATACAGAAAAAATGATTTGTTGTCCTGTTTGTCGTGAAACTGGTTTGTGATCTGCAACTTCTTTCCAGCAGATGCAGAAACTAACAAACAAACAAACAGAACCTTTTACCCTGTAGTGGGCATCATTCAGGGCTGGCTCAGGACTGAACACTTTGTAAAACTCAGCGTGGCGCCCATTCAGAGACAGCCTCTGTTTTCATGACTTGTCTTGATTTCGGCTGTTTGCTGGCACCGATCGACACCGCTTTTTCTAAAGAAATTCTCGATGGCAGAAAACCCGCCCAGTTTCCCCTCTGCTGTCATTAATAGATCTACGTTTTAGTGTTTTTGAGTGGGTGGATGAGTCAAAACATCAAATATTACTGTTCAGAACGTCTGGTGTTCAGAGATTTTTGTTAGGTTTCGTGGGGAAACGTCTCGTCAAAGAGCCTCTGAAGCTCGTGGAGGGAAAACATAATTAAAGCCTGCAGCTGATGTGGAGGACAGAGCAAACACTGAGCTGCTTTGTGGCCCTTGCTCATCAATGAGCTTTTGTCAGGAGGTTACATCACCAGCAACACGTCCACAAAGCCTGATTAGATTAAACGTCTCAGTCAGCAGAATCAGACCTCCTCTGGAACATTTGGTCATTCAGAATGTCTCCTCCAGTTCTGGAGTCGGTTGTTTAGTTTCATCGCAGAGTTAAAAGTGTTTCCAGTGACGAGGTGTGTCACCTCATTTTCATATGGTGGCCCAAAATGTCACATTCCTCATCTCATTGATCACCGCTAACCAGGGGCGGAGCCAGGGGGTGGCCAGGGGTGGCCATGGTCACCATAGACAACCCTTTGGCCACCCTGCTGTACACCCCCCCCCCCCCCCCCCACAGTGAAACAACCTTTAGGGGTGTAATAATCCTCCTGAACAGTTGGTGGCAGTGTTTGAAACATCACCAAGCTTTATCACTGAAGAAGATTAATGACAAGGAAGTGATGGTTTTCTTTATATACAGAACATATGCCTATGTAATCTTGACTTATGGTGTCAACTTTTGGACTTATGATGACAATGTTTTTTTGTCACCATACAGTTGGTGGTTATCAGTATTGCACCTGTTCATTGTGTAAAATTATTAATATTAGTTTTAAACATGCAGTTCAGGGTCATCATTAGTTGGCACAATGACATATTACAATTAAAAATAAATCAAACAATATAAAAGTAAAAAGCACCCCTAAAGTCATTGGATATGATAAATTGTGTCACATTATTTAATCTTATCTCAGCTAAAGCAGTGAGTTTAAAAACAGGATGATGGAACTAGTTTAATGAAGAATCTGTCTCTGAAATAATATTATTTATGTAGGTAAAAGTATGTTTAACAACCTGGTAAAATAAACTAGAATGCAGGAAATGGAATCTATATCGTTCAAAATTTTCTGGGGGACGACCCCTAGACCCCCCAACAGTGTGTTCCCCGCACTTTTAAATTGGTTCTGACACCCATGTTTATAAGGTAGTCTCTGCCTGTAGAAGAACATAACGAAATGACCAAAACATAAAGGTAAAAAAAGATGTAATTTTCCTGGCCACCCCTGTGTGAGTAGTGGTCCCAGCCTGGCCACCCCTGAGAAAAATGTCTGGCTCCTCCACAGCCACTAACCAACAAAAACTGAGCTCTACCTGTGTTCTAACACGTCCTCTTATGAATACTGAAAAGCCCCATGTGTACGACTGAATAAACGTGAAATAAATACAGAAATACTTTAAAAGTAAGAGTAAGAGTAATATAAGAGTAATCAACACTGCTGTGTTGTGGTGAGTAGCTGCAATCTTGAATTCTGAATTCTCCCACTTACAAGTTGTAAGTTTAAACTTGGAACGCCCCTCCGGTGGGAATTCCCTGTCAGAAAGTGGGAGAGTTCAGAATCAAGACGGCTGGTGAATATGGCAGCCGGCTACTTTTGAACCCTGTGCAGCTCCACCTAGTGGTGGGATGCTGTCATTTTGTGGGTAAAATAAAATAATTGCCGTGCATTATGGGCAATGTAGTTTCTGGTCAGCAACCAATGTTGCATTCCTGTTGAATTGGATTAACAGTTCTTGTCAGAACAGAGAAAAAAAAAAGCTTTTCTAGTTCATACTCTGACAGATTATTGCAACAACAACACAATAGTGCTCTACGTGGGATTTTGAGTGTACAGAGTTAAAACATATTGCCTAATAATCGCCATTAGGTACCACAAGTACCACTGACTTAATGTAAACACAGAACTGCTAAAAACCATAAACGTGTCACTCTCTATTGATGCGAGGAGCAGCCATGTTGAAATGTCATGAACGATCATGTTGCACCGACTTCCCAACCCAAAGTTCCAACATTCCAGTTGATATTTTCGACTCAGAAGTCTGAAATTCCAACCAACTGGAGCGTTATCGTTGAAACTCTCACGGGCCACATAAAACACTGTGGACGGCCACATTTAGCCCGCAGGCCTTGAGTTTGACCCATAAGCTTTACATTGTCAAATCAGGTTTTACTGAGCCACTGCTGCTTGATCACATTTAATGCATTGTTTTAAAGACATCAGCTCAAACGTTGGGTTACCTTCATCTGTTAGCAAAATATCTCATGAACAAGAGAACAAATTTGAATAAATCAAGTATGTTTACAATCCTAACACTGCTGACTTACAACAACACACACGGGCACTGATGAACATCTGGAGGAGGAAGTCAGTCAGTTAATGAATCATCTCTTCTTACGCAGGATCCACGTTTCCTTGGAGGCCATCGTCCCTCAAATAAAGAAACATTGATGATTTTTTTGTCGTCAGGCTGAAACGCCTCGTGTTTTTGTTGGCCTGGTGACAGAGCAATCATGTGACGATCATCCCGACAGATGCTTAAAATAAAAGGATAAACCATTTTTAGATGAAAAAATGTGACGGATGTACATCAGCAGGAAAGAGGAATACGATTTGATTTCTAAATTTAATCTGAAACTGTTGGTGTCAACCCTCACCCTGTGTCATCACACTCAAAGTGTTGTGAACAAATCTCAGCTATAGTTGATTTTACAGCCATTTCTGTGTTTTGAAAGCCAGTTGTGTCCATTAAAGAGGCACATCCAGTTATTTCCTGCAAGTTTAAAAATTTTGCCTACAGACAAAATGAGTTGACTTCAAGCGGCTAATGGCAAAATTTTAAACAAATCTTGAATGTTCCCCGTCTCAAGATGTTGTGTGATCTGTCATCGCTCAAGATTTGTGTCCAAATTTAGGTCAGTGTTTGTAAATTTAACAGAATTATCAACTGTTTTGTCGTTTTTTAAAGGTTTGTTGGGTGTAGCAGCCATCATGAATAAACATCTCAAAATGCTTAAGATAATTTTTAGTTTTTAAATAAAATAAAAAATATTCATCACTTCTGACAGCAGAAAATAAACAAGAACTCTGAAGAAAAGGAAACAACGCCATCTGCTGGTGAACATGGTGAACTACGGTTTATAAAGTTTAAAATAGAATAAAAAACAGGCTGTTGTGCTTTAGGTAGAAAGATAAAGTAGACTTTATTTGTTGGTGAAACCTAAATAAGATCTGAGATTACAAAACAGGTTTCCCACACAGTTTCTTGAAAGTTCACAGAGGCTGGAATGCTGTTTTTGACACAAAGGCATCGGAGAAAAGACCGGACCTGACGGACGAGCGGAACAGACCAGACACCGAGGTTCACAGGATCCCCTTTAACTCACAAAAAGAAAACAAACAAACAAAAAAAACCCTCTCAGAAGTCCTTCCTATGATCTGTGGCAGTCACTGACGTGTTAACTACCTCCAAACATCAGATCAGAAACAGGAATTTCTGGCTCCTGGTTCGACTGCGCCACAGTTTGCTGGGAAATGTTTGTCTTATTTGAGTTTCTGAATATAAAAACCAAAACAAAAAAAAAAAAGAGCTGAGATGAGTTTAAGTCGCTCTTGGAAAAAACCACAATGTTTCACTGACGGCACAGAAACGTTTCACTGAGCAGAACATCTGAAGCCGAGTGGCATTTTTCCCTTTAAGTAGCCTCCAAACCTAATAAATACAGCAAATATACAAAATCCTGCATCTCATCACTGTGGGAGCCAACAAAATCATATTAGTCGGAAAAAAAAAGATTTGATTTTAAATCAGCTGTTTGAACAGGAACAGTTCATCATTCTGGTAAATATCTGATTAACGGCTTGTGTGCATTTTGTTTTTTTAATCTCAGGGTAAAGTTATTTTAGTTCCCAAAATGCTGAACTATTCCAAGAAATAGCCCTTTTTTTAATCATTTATTGTGAATAACTGTACAAATATCGCTTCACGTTCTCACTTGAAACCGCTAAAAATATGACATTTTTCTTAATTTTAATCAGCTTTAAATCCCTCTAAAGCAGAGTTAACTATTTTATATAGAAGATTAGTAGCTTTAAAAGAAATCACTTTTTGTGGCCATAATTCTTTTTCTAACAGAAGGCATCTACCTCGTGTTTTCCTGCGTATAAACGAGTCTCTGTATAAATATAAATATATATATATGTGGTTTTTAATTTTTGTTTTATTTTTAGGGTGTGGTCCCATCTGCACCAAACACTCCCAGCATCAGAGTTCCTTTTGCTTTCTTTCTTTCGTTTTTTTTTTGTGTTTTTTTTTTTTTTAAGTGTTGGCAGCGACAAGGAAAAGCACATTTAAAAATAGACATCTTTAAATAGCCGTTCAGCTGTTCTAAGTGCAGCACAGTCGGAAACATTAGGTTCAAGTCATTTTGTCCTCGGCCCCGCCCCCTCATGTATCATACACTGATTACAAGGAAAAAAACAACAGAATCATTAAAAAAAACTAAATGTGTCGTCGATCAGACAGAAACAAGAAACTGCAGCCATACTGTAACATCCAAAAATAGTCTTTTTTTAGGTTCAAATATATATATATTTATTTATATATATATTTATTTTGCCAATGAACTGCTGGCATTCTATTTTAATCTAAGTAGATTTAATATACTGCTGAGGTGTCATTTGTGTTACATCATTAAATCCTCCCGACGAGCCTGAACTCTGTGTCAAACCTCTTCGGATTCTAACTCAGACATCCGCTGTCATTTGGCGCGCTGGATGCTTTCACTGGCATCAGAGGTGGGAGTGGCGGCGGGGGGCGTGACATCAGTTTCAGCGACGCCGCCCTCGTCGTCGTTGTTATTGTGACTATTGTTGTTGTTGTTGTTGTTTTGGACACCAGGGAGCCTGTGGCTGTTGTTCTGGATCCCGGCGGAGTGGCTGAGCTTCAGCTCCTCCAGCTTCTTCCACAGCTCGTCCCTCTCCTGTTCCTTCTTCTTCTCCCTGGGAAAACAGGTTGTTTTTAAAAACTAAACCATAAAGCAGCTGAATCTGTCGTTTCAACGCAACCCTCCTGATTTAAATCGCATCGACACAAATCAAGCGTCCATCATCTACATCAATCCTGACCCTCTAATGCCAGAGTTTAAACTATTTTGCTAACAGACAAGAGTTTACTCCAAATGGTTAATAGCAACGTTTTAAACCAGGGGCATCCAAACATTTTGTCACATGGGCCAAAATCATCAATCAAGTCAGAAGGACTTGAGGGCCATTTTTCCTTTACCTGCTCAACAAAAAGCTAAGCACGGAATACTTTAATTAAACAAATAAAGTAGTCAGATTTATTGCTGGAAATGGATGTGTAAATTGTCTTCCAGGTTTCCGTTATTGAAAGAAATTTAGCAATTTTCTAGGTTTCAATTAGGGCAAACAATAACCCAATTTTGTCAATTCTGATAAATAAAATCAGTATTTAGATCACTCTTTTGTTGAAAATGCTTGCTGTATTCAGATAAATTTAATAAATTAATTAAAAGCAGATTGGGGTGCAGCAAAATCAGCTTTTTCCACATTTATCTAGCTAGTGACTTCTACTCAAAAGCTAAGAGTCTGGTTATTTAAAGACAAGTAATTGGTTTTGTTGCCAATATATTTTATTGTAATTTACTTTGTCTGTGATAAATTTGCCCTAATAATAAATAGCCTCTAAACAAAGTGGTCAAACTTCTAATGTTAATATTTACAAATCCAAATCTGATCAATATAATCCTTATTTCACTGATCACCTCCCAAGAGTCAAACTCACCGCTGTCGATCCGTCTTATAGGAGGATGTCAGCTCATCGAACAGCGCACAGTTCATCTCCATCAGCGTCTTCAACACGTTGTAGACCAGAGCTACGATTGTCCTGAGGCGCACACACACACACACACACACACACACACACACACACACACACACACAGAGTTACAGCTGAGAAATAACACAGCACAATGTTTAAGTTCTTCATGAAGTCTTTGACAACAAATAATTTGTACAAGTTAAATGAATGCTCCCCTGCCCATGCTCCAGGACCTGTATGCTGCAAGAACCAGTAAACGGGCAGTGAAAATCATGACAGACCCCACACACCCAGGACATAACCTCTTTCAACTTCTCCCCTTCGGCAAACGCCATAGAGTCCCATGCACTAAAACATCCAGACACAAAAACAGCTTCTTCCCCCAGGCCATCTCCCTGTTAAACAATTCCAAACATCAGACCTGTTAACTAGTGCCTAACCTCCCCTTTCTACTACACAATCACCCCATGTATGAATATTGTACATAAAATGTATATTATTGTATATATTTTCCCACAGACTATAATGTTTATGTCTTATGCCCTTGTGCTTCCAACCCACTGTGTATATTGTATGTATGTGTATTGGAGAGTGTGTGTCAACATACTTGGCCAATAAAGCTGATTCTGATGAAAAGTAAGCCTTCAGTAAGCGTAAAGCTTGTCTTTGTTTACTTTCTGATCTGAACCTCTCTGTTAAGAGATATTTTGCTAACAGAAATACACCTACTGGTTCCAGTGCTCCTTGGAGATTTTGTAGAGGCTGCCGAACATGATGGGGAGGATCTTGTCAATGTTCTCCTCGATGAGGCTGAGGATGTACTCATTGTTCCACAGGTAGAGCGAACGTTCTGCTACCTGCGCGTACAGACAGGAAGTACCGCTGTTACAGACTAAAACAAGTCAGGAACACTAACAGAGAACTGGACTTCTTCAGGTTTAGGATGTAAACAGACAAATACATTTAGAGAAGTAATATATCAATGTTTTTTGTAATTGTTGTATAATTCAGTTGGTAAACTGATTGTTGTGTGATTTAAAATGTATTATTTTAGTAAGCTTTGGAAAAAGGTGGGAATAAATAATTTGTTATCTAGTTATTGTTTTTTTTATACACCTTTGAAATAAACTTGAACTAACACATTAATATGTAAACTATACAAACATATCAAAAAGCAAATAATGCTGTACTTCAGGCCACAATTTACATTATTTTCCATCTAAAATATGTTTAAAGACTTGAAAAACTTGAATCCTACCTGAAAATGTGGGTTGGACACACATTTACTGATCTGTTTAAACAGAGGCTCCTGGATCTTTTTGAACTGTGTCGGTTCGATGACGTCCAGAATCTCCTCGATTTCCCCCAGAAACATCACCTGAGAGATAACATCGGGAGAGGTAAGGGTTAAAAAGCTGCAGATGTGCTCACGAGCCAACACAAAGCCAAGAGATCTGGACAGTACCTCCTTCTGGCTGCAGGTTTTCGGCCAAAACTTCAACAGGCCGCGGATCACCTGCAGAGAAAAACACCCGTCAGTTTAAGACGGGAAGTCTCTCCTTTCTAACAAAGTTAAAAATAAATAATAAAAGAAAAAGTACCGGCTCTGTCAGAGTGGGGTCTTTCTCCAGAAACTGGACCACACAGTAAGCCAGCTAAAAGCATCCCAAAAGGACAAGAGAACAAAAGTCAGACTTTTCATGATCAAACCACCAGAGGGTGCTAGAGTTCAGTAAACACATTTAATCCTGCTGAGATACAAACAAACAAACAAACAAACAGCAGAAACACAAAGCAACACTTCGGGTCTGATCCGTTTCTTCTACCTGTGCGTGGAAAAGAGCCAGTCCTTTAGCTGTGTGTAGGGGGATGAGCACCTTCATCAGGAACTGCTTGTGCTCAGCTTTCAGAGGCAACGCAAACCCATTGATGATGCTGTCAACAAACAAACAAACAAACAAACAAACAAACAAACAACAGAAAAAGAGTTGGTTAAAATCTCAAACATCAAGACATTTGATAACCCAAGGTTTGCTCAGTTTTTATTTAAACTTAAAAAAAATCTGATTAATCCTTAATTATAATATAATAATAATAATATACTATTTTTGATTGTTTTTTAACAAAGAAGCTTAAAAAAAAGACGTTTACATGAATTATTGTAATTTTATGCTGTCATAGCTCTATTAGTTTGATTAGTTAAAACTCTGTATAACTACATTCTTTTTTGCCTTTTCAAAACAAAAGTATAAAATGAATCAAAAATAAAAAATTCGCTTTATTTAGATGAAGAGATAAAAGTTGGCTTGGAAGTAAGGAAGGTGGGCTTTGAGGAAAACAGGTTGGGAACCACTTTAAAGTAACATCTGCAGGTTCATTAATAATTAGTTTATAAACAATGATTTTTAGTTTATTACTCACCTTCCCAGAATCTCCAGCAGTTCGCCGACACCGTTAAAGTGTTCGGTTTCATAGATGAACCTGCAGAAAGTAACGAGGACAGAAAAAAATCAGACGTGCAACAACTCAAAAAGTAGAGACACTCAGAAAACCTGAATCAGATTAATGTGTTTGTTTAAAAATGTTCATATTTGACCTCATTTTACAATTTGCCGTTTATTTTAACGACATCAACGATCTGCCTCCATCTCACCGAGCAACGCAGCTACGTGTGGACCGAGCCTGACAACCAGGGCGCTATTTTTAACCTCAGTGGCAGATGGCCAAAGCGGGGGTGCCCGTTCCGTCACCTCGACGGTGGGAAACGACGTGGAGCGTTCCCTGCCTCAATCATCCGAAGCTCGCCGTCACGCAGCAACAGAGCAAAGGAGCGTTTTTAACATGAAACCAAACAGAACTGCTGCATGATTACAAAGTGCAACAAACAAAACTTCATTTTAAATCAATAACAGCCATCAGGCAGAAAGAAAGACATGAAAACTAAAAACTATGCTCAACAACCTTCACCAGCTGTCAAGGGCTGATAAAAGTAAATCACAAACTATTTGATTTGAAAACCTTGCTCCTTTATTTGTTTATGTTTCACCATGTGACTCAGTTTGGTCCAAAGCTCACAAATGTGGTTTACTAAAGCTCTCGTGGTCGTGCGCTTCCTGCTGCCAGGGGACAAAATCAAAGCATATTTGATTAAAAAGGATTTTCAGAAATGATTCCACGAAATCAGCCGACACAACAGATAAAACTCTTTCATCAATGAAGCAGCTGACGTGTTGGAGCTGTTACCTCATGTGTGTTTGACCCAAAAATAAACATTCATAAACATCCTGGTTTAAAAAAATGTTTGTATTATCTCAGTATCAGTACTGCATAAACCGATTAATGCAGTGTATTTTCAGTGACGAGCTTTTATGCATCATGACAGAAGAGAAGAAAAGAAATGTGGAAAATGTTGGTTAATCACAACTGATATCATCACTGCAATATTTAATAACACAACTGCATGGTTTTCTAATCCTGTCAAAACATAAACAAGTTTAGTCACTGGTTCAAATAAGGGTTTAATTATTGCCTAATTTAATTACTACATGCCTGCGTCTGCGTGTACTTGTTTCTACTACAGAGTGAGGACCTTTTGCATCATAGGCTACATTCACACTGCAGGCAAATCCGACCCAAATCCGATTTTTTTTGCCTCATGCGACCTATATCTGATTTTTTTATAACAGTCTGAACGGGACAAATCCAATTTTTTCAAATCCGACGCAGGCTTTTTCAGTATGTGGTTCTAAAGCGGATACATATCTGATGTTTTCAAAGTGACTGCAGTCTGAACGCTCATGTTACATTCCATCTGACTTTTTCTTCATCAGTGAGGTGGAGGTGAAGGATCAATAACACACTAACCTCAAGTCACGCTGTTTAAATCTGTAGCTCCATGTGTTTACAGCTCCAAAACAGAAGTCCAGTTGCTTCATTTTTTTACTTTTAATTTTCCATGTAGATAATATGATAAAAACGACGTCCAGCCTCAGTCGCGGAGCGTATCGATCCTAAAGTTACTCGGTCGATACTTTTTTCCAGCTCGTTGTTTCGTTCAAAAATAAAATACTTTTCCGGAGCATCCGGTCAGAGGCAGGTTCAGATATAAACACTAAACTAAACAAGCAGGTCAGATAATTATTTAATCGGCTCTGATTGAACAACAACCTCAGATTCGACGTGCTAAAAATAGCTTCCATGCTAACTCTGTAAGCAAACAAGCCGGCTGAATGAGACGGCACGTCTTTTACTGCGCATGCAGGTCACATCAGCTCTGACGAGTGTTCACACAGGAGTCTGATGCAGGTCGCATTTAAAATATAATGTGAACGTTTTTTACACCCCTAATTAGTGCTGGACAGTAATTCAACATTGATATTTATCACGATTAGGGCTGCATGATCTATTGTTTGTGCATCGTCATTGTGATGTACGTGTGCACAACAGACACATCGGAGGTGCTGTGATCAACGGATAAATCACAAGTCACTAAATGGCTTTTATGTTGACGATGCCCAGAGCCGCTTCCACCGCTTTGTGTAGGTAACCTTTTGCTACTTTGAGTTGTTAAAGCTAAAAATGTAAAACAATAGCTAAGTTTCAGCATTAATTTCAATATGATGGGTCACTCTTGTGTTTACCTGAAAAATGTATTTTCTCATACTTGATGTTATTTTGATTTTAAACTCTTTTTGTTTTGTTTACACTGTCTAAAGATGAAACTTCAAACATATTCCCTGTCTGCTGATGAAGAACTCACTTTAAAAAGATGTTGTTGATCTGCTTCCTGATGAAGGCTCGCAGGCCCAGGAATTTTCCATAAATCCGATGCAGGATAGTCTTCAGGAAGTCCCGCTCCCTCGGGTCCTCGCTGTCAAACAGCTCCAGCAGCTGCACGGATGAAGACCAAACAGACGTCAATCCTCAGCAGCTTCAAGCTCAGAAATGATTCAGTATTACAATTTAATATTTCATCAAACTCCAAACAACTGTTAAAAATAAGAGATACTAAGAACATCAACCAGCTGTTGAGTTAAAACATCATCCGAGGGTCAGGTCTGTCACTTTATGACTCAAAGCTTCTTTTACTGAGTCAGTTTGTATGATTACTTCTTCTATTGATGGCATGGTCTTTATTTTACGTAGAACAGAAGAGGAAGGTAAAAAATCTGTGGCAAAGCCTCATTAGTCACACACTGCTGAGATTACACGTGTGAGTAGTGTTCTTTGTGCAGTTTTAAACATTCATAAATCAAAACATACAGCTCATCCAGGAGGTGGGTGCTTTGTACTTTCATGTTTTCTTCTTTTGTTGCTGCAATTCTACTTTTACCCAGCGTTTTAGATACTGTTAGCATCAGGATAGACTTTTGCTACTTTTAGCTTCTAGTTAGCCTTTTCATCAATTACCTAGTTAGCATTTTTGCTAATTTGAGCTTATATATAGAGTGTTTTAGGCTACTTTAGGCTTAGCTATTGCTTCGCTACTTTTACCAAGTGTTTTGCAACTTTTAGATTCTAGATAGCATGTTCCTAGTTTTAGCTTCTAATCCAGCCTTTTGCTACTTTTTATCAATTACCTTGTGTGTTTTGCCATCTTATCTAGAATTTTGATGCCTTTGGCTTTTTTTGTTTTGTCTTTTATCTAGTGTTTTGTACGTTTTAGCTTCTAGATTGCTTTTTCTTTCATTTTAGTTTCTAGCTTGACTTTTGCAACTTTTAGAATCCAGATATCATTTTCCTAGTTTTAGCTTCTATTTAGCCATTTGCTCCTTTTTAGCAATTATCTTGGTAGTGTTTCGCTGTTTTAGCTAGTTTTGCTACTTTTAGATAACATTTTCCTAGTTTTAGCTTCCTTTTGTTACTTTCATCTTCTAGTTAGCCTTTGTCAATTACTTAGAGTACATGCAGTTTTCTCAGTATTGAGAAGTAAGACAGAGGAAGGCAAACCAAGACAAACTGAACTTGTAAATATGTTTTTTACTTATCCAGATGTTATGAATTACCACAATCATAAAGGGTATACCTCCACGTTCACATAAAAATGTCGATGTATAATTTGGTGCTGAGTAGGCGGCATACAGGGGGTTCACGTAGCTTTATTAACAACCGAAGCCAAAAGCATAAAATGTGTGTGTGTTATTTGCTGTCAAAAAGAAAACCTGAGACTTTATTATGCTGTGCCAAACGTAAGGCAGCATTTGTCCTAACATGTACAAATATCCAAACCTACTGTTTACCAGTTACTTCCATCCTGTACTATACTCACAGCCGGTGTGTCTGAATGCTCAGTAATGTAAACAGCTTTGAAAACCTCCCCTCTGGTATAGAGCTGCTATTTGTGGTAACATGTGATGACTCATCATTACAATACGGTTGAAGGCAGTAGAGGCAGTGTCACAGAGTTTACCAGAAGTGCTCCGGTGCTCATCTTTTATTTGCACATTATGAGCACCTTGGTGACAAGGCTGTTTTCCATTTTTAGCCCCGTGTAGAGCCAAAAACAGGCTTTCATTACGATGCTTTTCTGCTGATTTAAAAGATGCATTAAGGCTGATCTGCATTGTTTTACGCTGCAAAGAGACTTCACTCATGTTGCAAGGGAGTATAATGAAACTGGAGGTTTGCACAAGATCATCACAGAGTTTGCAACATGTTTCAGTTTATTTCCGTTCCCTTTAAAAGACTCACAGCTCAGAAACTTGACAAGGATGTTCCTTATGTAAAGTAATATGTAGGACTATAATTTAGCCACCGGATAATTTCATTTATTTATTTAAAAAGACAATGCACATTAATCAATATACTGTGAATATAAATGCATGAAATGAATTAGCACATTGGCTAAATTTCATCCATAGTCCTGAGCAGGTTCATAAAACAAGTGCACCAAACAGACTAAATTCAACACTGCCCAACAAACACACAAACCCCTCAGTCTACACAATATACAGTTAAATTAGTTTACAGATAAATGCATGACTGATTTTCTTTCAGCCAAACTTTAAGTTTATTTTTATTTTAAAAAATACAATAACTGTCACAGTCTCTGATCCTTGCAGGTATATTATTGCATGAGAGTTCCTCTGATAGACGTGACCTTTCGACCAAACTCCGCTCTCCGTTTTGCAACAACACAGTCCCCTCTAGTTTGAGACCTAGTATTCATTCTGGATGTATATTTGTGGATAAAATTGTTTAAAAGTGCAGGAGCATGTCCATTTAAGACCCTAAAAACAAGACTTAAATCACTGAATCTTTGATCATTTGCCAAGTCCAACATCTTGCATTTCTCCATGATTTTACAGTAATGAACATGATAAGAAGAACTTTAATTGTTTTTTTGAAGAGAGTGTTGTGCCAATTTTTGACCTGTTGACAATCTTAGGACGCACCGATTATCACGACGGCTCTAAAGATGATCTTGGATCTAGTCGGCTCAGAAGGACGTTGGAATGGCTTCGATCACAATCTGGGATATTTGACATGTTGCTAACAGCCTGTTGAATGTGACATGTAGCCAATTACCTAATTTCCCTCGGGAATAAATAAAGTATTTTTGAATTTGAATTGAATTTGAATCAAAACACGAGGAATCACAGAGGGGAATCCAAAACAACTGCCGTTTTATTTATTGTCTTCTTTGTTAATGTAATGTAAAAAGGTCCACAAACTCCCGCCATTGCTTCTTCCTTGTCTGCCATGTTTATTTACTCTGAACTCACGTTTGATCTTGAGAAGTTTTGCTAGATTTCCCGTTGGACATCTGAGGGTTTGTGAAATCTGTTCGTGTGGCGCGTCGTCGTGGCCGACCATTCATTTTTTATCGTCATGTGGGATCTCTCACATTAATTTTAAAAAGTCTTGTCATGCGAGCCAGGCATTGAGCATTTCAGGAACCACTTTACTGTAATAAATACATCACCTCTTATGATGTGGATTAATGTAAAATTAACTCATCTATAAATGCTGAAGAACAGCATTTGGTGGTTCTGTGTAATTAGGTTTCAGAGTTACATAAATAGTCTGATCAACACAGGAGCGGAGCAGATCGATGACACTGAAATGAGATATGAACACCGGGTCAGTGTCTCTTATGAAATGAAAGCAGCCGCGGTTTGATACAAACAAACTGGTTGTGCCTGAGGTAACATCAATATTCAATCACAGCAGGTCACATCAGGACCCCAGTTCTCCCAGCAGCCATATCGACGTACAGCAAAGTCATCACGTCAGCAAGGCTCACTTTATGTCAAAGCCCTAAAGAGACATGAATAAACAACATGTTCATGTGGTTTTATGTAACTAATCTTTATTTACGCTTTAGTTTTAAGTTGTAGAGGATTAATCAAATCTAGTCTAATAACTTGTACTAATATAAACCAACTTCATGCGTTTTAATGGTGGGAGTAGCATTATTTTTGTGTCTGAACCTCCTCCTGACTAGAGCTTTAATCTTTCTGTGCTTTTGTTAGCCTGCCCACGGTGCAGTGAAACGTCTCAAACATGATTGCAAATGTTTCAGAGATTGACCAAAATTTTAATAAAAAATAACTTGTGTCTCAACACTGATAGGTTCACTAATCTCATATA
>JARVGW010000086.1:15104880-15121605 GCA_031762495.1 Anablepsoides rubrolineatus | reverse complement strand
ACGCCCCCCCCCCCCCCCCCCCCCCGTCTGTTAGATTGTAAAATTATCACTATGTCTTGTTTCTTCATGCCTCAATCATCCACTCCACCAAACAAGAGTCAGCAGCCGAATAAGCTGCTTGGCAGAGAGGCTTTGGCAAGTTTTTCATGTGCGCAACCCACATAATTCAACACTGCTGCTCAAACCACAAATGAATTTTCCTTACAAATGTGGCTCCTTTTAAATGGAAATAAACAGGCTTTTGAACAGAATACGATTTATTGTGAAGAGGCATTGCTACAACAAAGAAATATTCGACCAAACACAAACTTCCTTACTTCATAGGCTAAGTTTAGACTAGCAAAAAATCATATGATGATACTGAATACGTTCCAGAGTCTAACTGTAGTTTGTCAAAAAATAACTTGAAGAGACAATAAATCGAGAAAGCACAGAAGGTTGGATAATTCACCACAAAGGCATCAGAAGCAGTTATTTAAGTTCCCTAGTTACTTCACAGTGTTGGAGAAAAAAAACAACTAAAGTTGGACACAACAACAAGAGAAAACACTGTGGGAGGATGGCAAACATGAGAGGCGTGCGAGATATTTTCATAAGAGGAAAAAGGAAAGAGTTATTTTGTGTTTGAGAGTGATGTAGGAGGATTTAGAACAGGCTGTTCTTAAGAGTCAGAGCTGAAGGTGAAACTGGTGTCGCTTCGCCGATGAGGAGAATCTGAAGCTTTGTTTGTGAGTGATGGAAACCAACACCTAGCAACAAGTCTTTAAGTGAGGAAGGTGCAACAAAGTGCAAGAATCGAGGCCGCCAGCAGCAAAAGGAGTCAAAGCAAATGTGTTTTTAGCTTAGCTTGCTGATTTCTACATTAATTCCTGTGATTTAATCACTCACACACCACTATGTCTCAGTATTTCAAGATAACGGCACATCTTTAAAGGCAGCCATGAACTCACGTCTCCAATACGGATGCCCGCTCAGGTACCCTCTGTTGCTAAGCAACGACAGCAGCACCGCCCCCCATGAATGATATGAAAACTTTATTTTTCTCTCTTTATTGTTTTTGTAAGGACAGTATAAGTGCATTTACCAGGGTGGCATGAGAGAACGCAGACATTAGATACTGCTAAATGTTAATATTAATAATATCAATAAAGCTTTAAAAAAAATTGGGATGGACTAGAGAGCAGTTCACGATCCACGTAACAGGCAGCCCTGTTCTGCTGTATCATTAAAGCCATTTTGATGCTGCCATTTGTACTTCCACGATGAAAGCATCGCTCTGCTGAAGCGCTTGAAGCCGTTATCTCTTTCCTGTTGTATGATGCCGAGCGAGGAGGATCCAGCAGAGCAATTATTACCTCTGCTGTCTGACGGCGTCGCTGCTGTTTGTCTAACCTCGTTCAGAAGCTGTCTGCGGCTCAGAAACAACTCTGCGCCGGGCTTTCTTTAGAGCTCTTTTTGTTGTTTTCATCTGTCAGAACCAACATGGACATTAGGTTCAAAGGAAGGACATGCTGTGCAGCAGCAGCAGCAGCAGCAGCAGCAGCAGCAGCAGCAGCAGCAGCAGCAGCAGCAGCAGCAGCATCAGCATCAGCAGCATTACTTACAATAAACTCAGGGACAAACCTGCTGGTGACTCTTTCACAGTTTAGTGTCGAGCTTTTGCAGTAATTTAAAACACTATACATCTCTTTTTAATTCATCTTTAAGAATAACATCATCTTACTATTTGATCCCACACAAATAGTGTTCCTACCAAACAAAAAACAAAAAGTCTGATTAATAATAATAATACAGACATTTTCCTCTAAACTAAAAGTTTGTAGCAGTAGCATTAGGGTCCTTTTCAATAAAATGTCAAATATCTGGATTTAGTTAGAGTTAATTGCAGGATGCTGCATGGCGAGTTTCTCTTTACTTAGTTTGTTTATTCTGATTGTTTTAGTGCAGATTGGACCCACTATAATCCCTGTAAGATTGGATATAATGTGCTGTCAATCACAGTACAACAGTCCAAGCAGCATTATATTCACCTAATTAAACAGTTAAGCCTTTTAAAAGATAACTATACAACTATGCAACTTAAATGGTGCTGAACTGTTAATGTCCAAATAATAATAAAAATTATTATGTAAATAAACCAAGTATTACAAAGATCTGTTACCTTTGAAATAGTTTGTTTTGCTGCATTTAATCATGAATACAGCCTACAGACCCCTATGTAATAAATGTAGTGACAATAAAATAATACCAAAAACCAAAAAGAACATATTTTGCCTCATATTTAGCACAAATAATATTTTGACATATCTGACTTGCCAAATTTTACACAACACATTTTATTCTCACTTTCATAGTTTTATCTTCAGCTGCTTGTTTTAAGAGTCTTGGATGTTCATAGAAATGGTTTTTACCAGCTTCTAGACACGATTCTGACATTTCTGTAGATGTAAAAACATGTCTAAGTCTAAAAAGAACTTACAGTAATTAAAGTAGAAAACCGGGGGTTTGGGCTTAAGAGATGAACGAACAATTGGCAGGCCGAACTTTAGTCACTGGTGGGCCAGATGTGGCCCACGGGCTGCCATAAGAACAGCCCTGCATTAAAGAAACAGCTGTGAATGCTCTCAATCAAAACAATCCACTCAAGGCAGAATTATAGTGTCAGGTCTGAACGAGGCCCGAGGAATAAACTTCTTTCCATCAAGCTCTGCAGAAGCCTGTTAATGACTCACCGTTTTCAACCAAACGTTAAAGCAAAAAAGTTCCAGCTCAAGATTAAAATTTTTTTTTTTAAAACAATTAAAAAAAATGGGACAATACATATTAATAAACATATACATGTAAACACGAGATTATAGCCTGGTGGATAATTTCCTTCTCTAGCCCCACAGGCAGGTTGATGTCAACCAAAGATAAAAACCATTGAGATCTGCTAAACAAACAGCTTATAACCAGAAAGATTTGAACATCTCCCTGCTCTGATTGTAATAACATTTATGATTAAAACGATGTAAATAAAAAGATTTTTATAGCATTTCGGTGCAACAAAGTTGTTCCTAATTTAGCTGGTATGTGCACAGTCAGGTGCTTCTTAGGGACTATAACACCGAGCTAAATCCTAAATCAATAGTTGCAAAACACGACATGAATTACTGCCTACAATCCATTAGTAATCTGTAGACTCCTTGACTCAGCTGAGGATGTGCTCAGTTGTATCCAGCATGATAATCTCCAGCATAGAATGAATCATTGCCTTCTCTTAACTGCACATGAGTCATTATTGCACTGTGGGAGGATGCACAGCAACTCAGGGCTCTGGCTATGAACATATATCTGCAACATATTGGCTAAAGATTATGTGGAGGGAGCGGGATGAGTTGTCAAACATCCTGTTGCGTAATACAACTCCTGCACGATCGATAGACTAAATTCAGAACCTGTTTGCTGCATTCAACAGTAGTTATCTGCACACATCATTCAGTTTAGAAATTTAAACGACACCTAGTTGGTTTCTGGTCATGAATGATTTTCTAACTCAATTGTCTTGCATCTTATATAATATAGAAAAAATTAAGTCTAATTTGAAATACAGATATAAGCTAATAAAAGTTATTTCTAGGGGGACGAGAGGTGCAAAGGCAACACAAAGAGTTTGTTTTGCTAAAAGTAGTTTTGCATAATGTATCAACAAGTTCCTCACCCGCTGCTGACACATCAAACATTTTTTTAATCCTGCAGAAACACACAGGATTTATTGACACACTGAGAAGTCCATGAAATTAGTCTTTGTAATACTCCTGCAGTTGTTGCTTTGGTTTGGCCTCAGTTTCTTTCCAAAATCAAAGAGGTTGGTGACGCACAAGTGAGATTTAAAGCTAATCCTCACCATGTTGATGATCTCAGGATACGCAGTCTCCACCAGCACCCCTCTGTTTGTGGAAACGTAGTCCACCAGCTCGTTGAGGGTCGCCCTCTTCACCTCCTTGCTCTTCAGATCGGCCACCGAGTCGATGAAGTCGAAGACTGTGCAGCACTGCTGGAGTTTCTGGGTGAACAGTTCATGCTGCTCTGTGGACTGGGCATCTGAAACAACAACAAAAAAACAGTCATTCAGTGTACGTAAACAACACATAATTATGAGATTTATTACATAAGAAGGCTCAATCAAGAGGTAGTTATTCTCAGCTCTGATTGCTCGTCAAACTTAACCTGAGTTAAGTTCTGTCAGCTGCACAATGATGCTCTGCTTACTGAAACAAACTTAGTTGGTTAAAAAAAAAAACAGATTCCCCATAAAATCTGGGGTTAAAGCAATATTTACAGCTTTCTACGACAGCTGGTGTCGCTAAAGAGGAAAACCTTCATTAAACAGATGTCTGAAATCAACTCATCACAGATTTCTTAAAAAATAAAATAATAAAACACTAAAAGCAGCATCAATTCCAGAACATACTTCCTGGTCTTTCTGACAAAATAAGAGTCTGTCAACCAGCAGGGGAAACTACAGAATTTGATCCTACAGAGACTCACAAATACAAACACAATTTGAAGGAGCTTAGTTTTACAAGTAAAAAGTGGATGAGCAGGAAATGCAACATAAAAGGGAAAAGAGAATACCAACAAACGTGCATTTATCAGGCATTTATGTGCAATACTTTCCTAAAAAAAAGAAGATAAACTACAATAATATTTAAGTTCTTCTTATTTTGAAGGTAATTGATAATTAATAGGATTCAAGTTCAAGTTATCTTTAATATCCCCATGGGGCAATTTGTGTCACAGCCAGCAGGAAACCAAAACAATCATCAACCACAGATACAGTAAAAAAACATCATGGTATAGGCAGAAATAGTACAAACACACAACAATCAACAAGAAGTATTTAAAATGACAATAACTGCAGGTAAATCTGTTGATTCTACATCTTTTTAAAGCAAATCTGCATCCTAATGGTAAAAGAGAAAACTCTGAAGAGGGGAGGGGGGTTAGGCTCAGCTAAAACTGCCTGAGCTTTTTTCAAGGATCTGTTTCTTTGGAGAGTAGTGATGCTATTTAGTGGAACATTGGCAATTTTGCTGCAAAGACTGACAATATGGTTTATGCAATTTTTGTTTTTCTGTGTCAATAGCCCATACCAGCAAATAAAAGAAAATACAAGAACAAATTCAATAAAACAGTAATAAAACATTCTCATAGACTACTGTCCATGTTAAAATTCCTTAATTTACAATAGAAGTGCACATGTTGATGGGCTTTCTTGCATACAGTGTCCACATGTTTGTCAAAAGAGTTTGTTGTCAATTACAGTAGATATTTATATTCCTCCACAATGTCAACTTGTTGATCATTAATGTCTTTGTGTTTATTTGATAGAAAAGCAGTTGCTTGTATCGGTGTTTTAAACGTCTGGCGTAAAGTTTTTTTGTTTTTTGTTTTTAAACTGAGCATTTATATATGAAAGCTCAGTCATTACACCATGAAAATGATGAGCCACAGGAAGATCTCAGTCAGGCTCAGCCAGAAATAATAAAAAGCCTCACAATGAATTTCACACGTAGAGAAAATGTTCCAGCGGTGTCGACAGCTGACAAAGTGCTTACGCAACTGGACCTGTGAGGTCAGGCAGCAGGCCGTTGTTTGTTGTAAACTCAATATGCGAGGCTGGAACCGCACCGAGTCGGCTCGTTAACGCGCCGCCCTGCCTTAACGCCAATTTTCCAAAGTATCGTATCTCAGAGGATTCCAGGTTGAAAGGGCAGGCCGAGTACCACACTGGAACGAGGAGGATAAAAGCGCTGTGACGCCCCTGCAGCCATGTTAAAGTGACACAAGGATGGCTCACTTTTCATGCCTGGAAGTAGTGTGTGGCACACGTGGGCAGTGCCAACACTTCGGGCTGGCGTGCTACATTCGAACCTGCAATATTTTGTGGGCATTTCCAGATATATAATCTCTTGAGAGCACATGTAAGGAGCGGTTTAACAATTGTCTGAGGTTGGCTTCTTGGTGTAATTTACACCATGGTAGGCTTAAGAGACTCTCCTGAATGAATGGTAAATATGCAGCACAAACACGTCTCCGAAGGTAAGATAAAGGAGCCGAAAAGCATCTTCAAAGCTCCTCATTATCATATTGAATAAATTAGATTGTATACAAAAACACAAGTATAAAAAAAAGATGTAAAGTGGTTGCCTGGAAACCCCACAAATGGTTTGTTTTTACACTATTCTTTACTAAAAAATGATTTCATTTATCACATCTCATGGTCATGCATAGGAGGAAAAAAATCACAACTCATCTCTTTTATATTTTAAATTTGTGTGAACTCGGTTACTAAAAAAAAATCTTTCATAGTTTGTTTTCATCCTCTGGAGAAAAGAAGGGTGGGCCTTTTAGATAACTCTCCAACATGCAGAAGTCTCTCTCCGCTCGACGTGAAGCTATTTTTGTCTTTCACATAGAGAAGATGCCATTAGTGCACAAATTCCTCAGGGGTGCTCAGCAAGGAAAGGAAAATATTTCCACTAGAACCGAGAACACGAGAGAAGGACTAAACAGATCATCTGAACAACTCAAACGGTCAAAAACGCGTGTGGATTTTATTTTGAAGCAACAAGATCTGATGGCATTTTCTCCCCAGTGAGGAGGACTCCCACGTCTCCTGAGCGGAGCTTGAAGAATCACTTCCACTATCTAAATGCAATAACATGCAATTTAATAACCGCATGTGGACGCGAGTCTAAAAGTGGCTGAGGGTTAAAAAGGAGACAGATGAAGCTCGACATAATCACAATATAAGCTCAATATAATTACACCTTGCATTCTGTTCAGTTTGTAAACATTTCATAAGGGGTCTAACCAGTGTCTCGTTTGATCTTTGGTATTTTACAGATGAACCACTGGATATAAAAACCTCTACAGAGAGGAAATTATAAATGACACTAAAGCTGAAAGCTTAGTGGTTTTTACTATTCTTATAAGATAAGACAAACAAAAATTTATAGAAACTTGGTTGTTTAAAAATACAGATTTTGCAAATATGAATTAAAGTTTAGAAGTGACAACTGTGTATTTACCACTGTACTTTAAAATAAAGATTAAAAGCACCCCCGTCAGTTTGAACAACCTCACCTAAAATGAATGACAACTTTTCAGCCAGCTGTTTTTGACTAAATATTACAGGAATATTTGTCCTTGAGACAAATATCTCATTTGGTTTAGCTAATTTCTAAATTTATTTTATGAAGAAAAATAAATTGCTTCATTAAGTATTATAATATATATTTTAAATGGTATAAATTTGCAAAAAAAATCTAATATTTGATGATAAAGTAAAAGAGGTTCAGTCTGACTGATTCTCAGAAGTATAGATGTAAGATAGAAAGATTTGATGACAAAACAGGAAACATAATTTCAGCTCTAAAACCACAGCACTGAGAGGGAAAAAGAGCTGAAGTAACCACACAAATCACTAAAAACAGAAAAATACCAGCTGCTGTACTGTCAAGGAGTACATGAAGACATTCAGGTTGTTGCTGTGAGAATCGAAAACAATCTTTTCTTTTTGGATGAACACAAAATCTAAATGGGTCAGGATGTTTGTATGAACAAAAATAAAAAACTGTTTTGCATAAATGCACAGGAAAAAAAAAAAGTTCTATTCCGTGACCTGCTCTGAGGTAAGTGATGGTTTGAACGAGTTAAATACTCCATAAAAAGCTCATAATTACACACATCTACTGATTGAGGAGTTTGAAAGTTCTTATTAACATACAAAGTTAGGAATCTCCTTGAATTCTCAAAGTACCGAACCAACCAGGTGTTCTTGTGGTCAAATCTAAATAAAAAATAATAAAATATGTTGTGAGAGGTCTTACTCTGAGTTGTTAATGACCGTCAGCTACTACCACATCAAATGTTAGCTAAAATCTGTAAAACCTGACGTCAATCAGCTGAAGAGGCCAATAAGGCTGCACAATATATCGCAAATTTATCGTCATCGCAATAAAAGCGTGCAATATCGCAAAAAACTACATTAACTGCAATAAATGGTTGGCTCAAATATTTGCATTGATGCATTTTGTCAGCATCAGTCTCATAAACTAAATGGACCAGAGATAGTTTATCGCAGGTCATATCGTCATGGCAGTATTAAGCATCATTATCACAGATTCTCCTCCTGATATCGTTGAGCCCTAGCAGCCAAATTAAATTAGACTGACCCCAAAGGTTCATCAGCTGTAGATGTACATCCAGATATTTTGCTAACATAAACACATGAAACAAATTATTGCCCGCCTTCTTTCGGTGACGGACGCTAATTATTTGTACAAATCATACCAACTCCTAGTTTGACATCTATAAATAAACAAAGTGTGACAGACTGAAATATTTACAAACGCACACTACACAAAAGAGATGAGCCTAAAATGATAAATAATTGAAAGATTTCCTTGTAAACTCATTCAGACCAGATGAACCTTTTTCATATGTGAACTGCTGCTGTATGAAGTCTACATGTGATATAAAAAATAAAACACCATGTTTACAGCTGCTGCTGTAAGAAACTGAGTTCAATGATACAAAAAAAGAACCGTTAATAATAATGACAGCACAGACACAAACCTAGAAACATTATCAGCATTAAACTGTGAACTTTAGCTGATACTGACTGAAGAAATCATCTGAGTCATCTCTAACACCACCTTACACTTGCTGTAAAAGCTTCTCAGAAACAACATGAGCCTTATTTACTTTATGCTCTCACTGCACCACCACTTCTGCTCCCATCTTGTTGAACAGACAAAACGTCACTTCCTGTAATTACTCACAACAAAAGCCAACAGAAACAGAAGAATTACTGCAGACTTTATGCCTGAGCTGATGTGACCGGCTCTGTATTTTAGCTTTTAAAAAACACAATTTGGAATAAAACTTTAATTAGCAAAACTCAGCCCTGCATAGCTGAACCTCTCATCAATCAATTAGTGACTGCAGTGTGGAATTAGGCATTTTCTGAAATAAAACACTGTTTTTTGTTTTCAATTATTAAACACATCCATGCAAGCAGATGGTTTTCTCAACTGAATCTGCAGATAAGAAAACAATACAACTCAACCAAAGGTTTTAGCATCTAATGTTTGATGTGCTTCACGCTTGATTTTCTGCTGCCTTTAATTCTGCACTGCTGACAAGTTAAACTTTCAATCCTATAGGTGAAAAAATCAGAGGTGACCTTGAAGATTTTAAAACTGCTTTAGGCAGATTCACACAATGCATCCAGTTTAAAAGGTATTTTTCATGAACTAAATTCTGATGAGCTACTTTCATGCTGAAAGTTTGATAGTTGGAGTCAAGTGTTTGACCAATATTTGCATTTTGATTACTCGTGTTCAGAAAAGCAACCCTTCACACCTTTAAATCTGCAGTTAAATAACTACTCACTAAGCACAAAGATCCTCCTCTATTCACAGTAAAAAATACATCTACAGATACAGCAGTATCTGTCTTTTTACAGCCCATCAACATTTCACAGAACTAGAAAAAGACCAAAACAAACAGTGGAGAGATGAGAGATAAATCCTGGGATTTATATATATATTTTAAAAAAAGCAGACGAATCAAACCTTTTCAACAACCTCCAAATTTAGCTTTAAACCTGCTGGGAAAGAAGTTGAAAACAACCAGGATGGAATAAATCAATTCATGAGGGTTTTATTAATTAAATCATTTAATGACAACAGCAGTTTACATAACAAACACCCACTTCTCTGACAGCTTTCTGCTCATTTGGCAGCATAAACATGTCCGTTGTGTGCTTCCCTGGAATCTCCGCTAAATCAGATTAAATCGTTTAATCTAAGAATAATAACGACTGCTTCTTAACTTTATAACTTCATCCTGACCTGCCTGGTGCTTTCCTTGGTCTTCATTCTGCTTGAGGACTTCACTGCATTTATATTGAAATTAAATCACAAAGTTGCACTGGAGTTTAGTTTGTGGCATCAGAGCAAAGGGCTGAAAACAAATGCAAGCCACATTTTTTAAAACGCAAAATTATGCACGACTCTGCTGGATTACCACATAAAATCTAAAAAAAATACTTTGAAGTTTGTGGTAACACGACAAAATGTCAAAATTCTAGGCACTTTTTCAAGGCATCACAATTTAGAATTTTATTTAAATATTCTGCTTTTACCATTTTTTTTTATTTTTGACAAAGCAAAACAGATTCACAAGACTTCAAAAACCAAACTTTAAAATAAATAAAAAAATCTCCAACTATTTACACATGTTGGCCTTAATATGTTAATTTTCTGTTCTATTAAAAGTTGTTTGTGACACAAGAAAACATTACTTTTTAAAATTGTATGTTTATTATAATTTCCACTTACGTGAACTCATTTAACGCATTGTTTTTTCTTATTTATTTATATTTTTGGTGCAGTACCCATTCCAGTGGACATTAGATAATAGTTAATTGTTTGTTTTGACTTGGGGAAGATTTCTTGGCTTGATTTAAGAAATTATACATCTACCAAAGTCACTGATAATTCTTTGTTGTTTTTTTTTTATCTGTTTTTTTTATGTTTTGTATAGACTGCCCTGGACTGGTTTGTTAATGACGTCTTATAATTATAGCGATTTTTCCAGCAATAATTACTACCTCCTGTCTTTTGGCGCCGTTCTGTACAGCCGTGTCTTTGAAACCAAGAATCCGCAAAATGATGGTTTGTGTGAAAAAAAAAAGAAGCTTTAAGCTATGTTGTTAAAGTTGGCTTCCATTTTGGGACCTCCAAACCTTTTTGTGTGTATATGAAAAGGTCAAAAATATATATAAATAGAAACAGAACAATTTATTACACTTCTTTTGAACTCTTCTTTCACATTAACTCAACCTGCATTTATTTAAAATAATGTATTGATGACTTTTGGATTTTTTCTTTTAACTATAGTTTAAAAATTTTGAGGTTTGTGAACTGCAGACATTTCATTTCTTAACGTTTACGGTCATGTGTTATATTTTATGGATGCTATAGCCCTTCAAAATAAAATATATCCTTTTACAATAACTACAAGTATAAAAATCTTAAACAGGACACTCTTTCAGTTGAAACATTCTCAAAAATATAACTCTTTATCAAGATGACTTTTTTACATCTGGTAATCTAAGCAAGCAATCATTAAAGGTAAAAGTGTGGTTCTGTGGAAAAACTATGAACAATATTAAATTATTAAAACATTAAAATCTGTTTTTTTTAAATGATAGGTTTAAAAAAACAACAACATTCATGTCATGATAAGGAATAACGTCACAGCAACATTGCTGTTTTTTTAATTATTTGCATTAATAATTTCAATCTTTATCATGTGTATATTTTGTGATTTTGTTGGAGGTAAAGTATTGGATCCAATTAAATTTTCAACGCTTACTGCACGTCGAGACAAGGTGATGCTTATTATAGTAAAAAGCCTGGAAGGCATTCTCGCACATTTCAGATTCTTGACAGACAGGTTGCCAGTTCTGTAGCTTCATAATTAGACACTTCTTGTAAAAAATAATACTAAAGAGGGGTTTTGTTTGCTAAAGTACCTTAACATTACATTTCCAGTTTGCAGCTTTACAATGAAATGACTGTGGCTGCCTTTTTTAGGTCTTTTATTTTGCCTGCACTATTTTAGCATGCAGTCTAAACAAATGTGGAAATGAGAATCTAAATCACGGAAACGTTGAAGAATCTTACCAAACCAGTTAAGCTGCCGTGGTACAACCTTGATTGTTTATTTTAAACCCCGTGTCCCACACGGACACTCAGCAGTTGTATATTTTTAGAGTCTCGAGTCGAAGATCATGTCTAACAAAACAAAAATGAAGTCCAAATCAGTGAAGTTATTAATATAAGACTACAGGGCGTTTACTGTCACCTCAGGCTGAAAGTTATTAGCAGGAACTCTGGAAGTTGATGTCAAATGTCAGAGGTTTTCTCAAGAAATACAACAGAGACTTTAAAGAGAGCTCCGACCAGTTGTAGCATTAGATATTTCCGGCCGAGGATATCCCAGGATTCAATGCTCTGACAGCAAACAAATCAAATGAAGACAGTGGAGTTTTAATTTTTTTACCAAGTCGGCATAGTTTTGAAATTCATCACAGACCAAAGAATTGGTTTTAAATGTAAGTTTAGAAACTTAGCTGATAAATGCTGCAATAGGATGTTGAATAAAATGCAGCTTTAAAGTACTGATACTGGAGCGAAACCCAAATTATGTTTTTGTTGTATTTATTTACATTTTAAGGTAGGTGAGCTACATACTCATGAAGATGCAGCCCATGAATTCAGACACAGCCAATATGTCACCATGTTGATGACGATTACTAGGTTGCTCCGGTGCGAGCTCTATCCAGCTTGAACTTTGATTTGTTGGTTTGTTCAGAACTTTTAAATGAAACTGCAGCATGTCGACTGAGGAGAATGAAGAAATGACTCAGCCTGAAACTGAAAATGATGGAGGACAACAGAGCTGCTTCACTGAAGAACCTCAGCTTACCTTGCTCTCGAACAACATATACACATTTACATACACTCGAACAAATGCATGCATACTAGGGGTGCACGATAGTTATCGGGCCGATATTGGAAAATTATGACATCATACTTATCGGGCCGATATAAACAGAACCGATAATATATGTTTCAGCCCAACTCGCGCAACGTTCAAGTTGCGTCGGAACAAACAACTTTCTCACTAGAAAATAATTAGAATACTTTGTGCTGAAAAACAACCAGTAATTTTAATAAGTAAATATTATTTTATCAATTATTCATATATGTTATACACAAACTTTATTATAAACATAAAAAGGTCGGAACAACTACTCCCAATTTGAGAACATGTAATATCCGTTCTTGAACGCAGCACAGAGTCCATCTGCTAAAATGCTAAAAACAACAAGCTAGCCTTAAAAAACTCATCAGAACTTAAATCTTTTGACAAATCCAAAACATATCCAGAGGAGGCAAATCTCAAGCAGTTTAATGATGGAAATGATGGAACTTGACAAGCAGCCGTTCAGACCGAAGCTTTTATCTCTGTTAGCCACAGTTTACCAGCCGAGCTGCTGCCTCTCTGTGTCTTCCTGTAAGTATGACGCGGTCGCAATGCATTTACACTCTCAGAAGCACTGTTTTGGGTAGAAAAATGTTTTAAATGATATATTATTATAATAAAAACAAATGTAGTTTGAATCTATCTTGTGTTTAGTGAATAATCTGTTTTGAACTTGTGGAATGACTTTTTCTCTTTCGTTTAAATCTGAGATCAGTGTTAAATGTCTTTTTTTAATAATTAATGTGCCTTACTTGTGTGGTTTTTAGTTTTTCTTTTAAGGGTAGCGCCTCCTCATGATGTCTTCATGAAGATGATCCTTGTTCTGTACAGGGGTCTGTGGCTGCATGACCCAGAGCACATGTTCTCCTATGTTTGTTATGTTCTGTCTTCTTCTGAATGGGTGTTCTGAAATGTACCGTAATTTCATTGTGCTCTATACAATGACAATAAAGGCCTTATCTATCCATCCATCCATCCATCCATCCATTCATCCATCCATCCAATTTTAAAAAATGGTCATTTGAGAAATTGTTTTGTTTGATATACTTTAAGAAATGTTTGTTTGCTAAGAATTTATTTAAAATAGTATAATTTACAGTGTCATTTGGTTTTGGTCTTATTTATTTTATGATCTTACTCATTTTTGACTAGTCTTATCTCCTGGCATGTCATCGGTTATTATTGGTTATCGGCCATTAAAAGGAGAAAGTTATCGGTTATCTGTATCGGTTCTTAAAATAAGTTATTGTGCATCCTTAATGCATATACATAATGTCTGCACAATACCAATATATTACCTGAAACTAAAAGGTTTGCTTATAAACTTGAATAAAAAAAAAAATCAGTCCTCAATCAGGTGTTTCTAAACTCCTGTAGGAAAAACTGCGTTGTTCAAAATGGTATGTCTGAATTAACAGGATTTTTGGATTTTTTGTTAAAACTTTATTCTCAATCTTCTGACTCCAATCAGGTACAGCACAAACAAAACAACACACAAAAACCCTGCTTTGAGCAGAGACTCTTCAACACAATGACAACTTCTTTCTACTACAATAATGAATTAACCATATAATGTTCATCTCTTCCTGGTTACACCTCTGGAGGTGTTACCTTGTATGGCAGATGTAGAATATAACTCATTTTTGTTTAGGCTAAAGAAAGAACATGTGATAAGACACACACCAACTCTTATTCTGTTATGGCCTTACGGCTGTAATGATCAGAAAGTATAAAATACAAAACTGCAACTAACATTCAATTAATCAGTTACAAAATTTCCTTCACTACAAAGTCTGAAATCTTTGTAAAAATAAGAACTCTAAGGGACTTTTAATTTAGCTAAATCTATTTAAACATATGTAGTGTTTGAGTCTAAAACCATTTTTTCTTGAAAACCTTCTGTGAACATATGAGATCTGACTCCATCATTACAGTGTTTCTTTCAAGTAGTAACCTCGCCTCTCCTGTCACAAAGAACTAGTGTTTTATGACCCATCCACTATCTACGATGAGTGATAGAAACCGGAGCATGTGTGGCAGTGAAAAGTGAAATGTCAGAGGATCTGGTCAAGAGAGGTCAGAGCTGAGCAAGGAGGAGAGAGAGTGGATGCATTCCTCCTGTGTCTGTCTAGCTTCTAGATTTCAACACCGCTGTCTGCCTTCACGTCAGCGCTCAGACTCTAATAAATCCTCAGGAGATCAATCGCACTCTTCAAGATGCTAGCATGGTCCAGACTGTTAGATTTAAAGATAATACAGAGCCGCAGCAAGGGGGATGGGTGCTTTTATGTAGATGTTAGGGGAACAGTTGCTGGAAGCTGTAGGTTAAGAATAAAAATGTAAATCTGTTGTGGTGCCTTAAATTGTCTAGATAATTAAGAGATAGATAAACCATTACAATAACTGAGTCATTGGTGTGGTGACAGAAAGCCAATCAGTTTGGAAGTTATTGCCCGCCCCCCCAGAAAAAAAACATTAATTTTTCACCAGGATCTTGCATTGATGATAGAGTGGATGGTAGAGTCTGACCTTCTCCAGCACATCCCAAAGATTCTCAGTGGTCTCTGTGGAGCCAATCCATGTGTGAAAATGATGTCTCGTGCTCCCTGAACCACTCTTTCACAATAAGAGCCCCATGAATCCTGATATTGTCATCTTGGAATATGACCGTGCCATCAGGAAAGAAACAATCAATGGATGGAATAACCTGCTCATTCAGTATATTCAGGTCAGCTGACCTTCTTTGAGCACAGAACAATAAATAAATTAAAGCAACACACCCCTCAAACAAACTCAAAGAATTGTCCTTTTGTTTCCTAGAAAAAAACACTGATTGCCAGCAGCTGACATGATGGGAACAGTGTGTTTGGGACACAGATCAATAAACCAACAGGGTGGGCAGATTTTTCCGGACACGATATTGACGAGCCAGTTCTCATTTTTACTGTACTCCGAACCGTTTGAAACCTTGGTGCTCCGGTTAAAATGTTTCAATCTAGCTTGTGTTACACCACAAAATATTTATATTTTGATCAATTGTTTAAACATTTTTGTACCACTCAAAACTCAAATGTCAAAAATGTAACAAAAAAAATTTAGCTTTTTTTTTTTTTGTTCAAAGCGTTGGTTAGCTTGACGTCCTGTAAAATAATAGCGTGTTCATTTACTCCAATATGTGTTTAGGACAAGGAAGCAACAAGATTAAGACTTGAGTGAAGCCATACAATACCCAGCGGCCGGGCCAAAGCCACAACCATTTATTTTGGTCATAGGTCTGGCCAAGAACCAGGAAATACAATACGATTTACCATCCAGCTTCAGGATCTGAACCCTCCCTCTGAATATTACACCGATGGGGGCCATCTCATCTCCCTACTCAGTGATCAGATGCTCAAACAAACTTCCTGCAAGCTAGTGATCAATTACATGTGTTGAGAGTGTATTTTTAGCCGTGTGTTATAGGTTATCACAATTTAATTATAAAAATAGGTAATCACTCAAAATTGATTCAGAATCACCTTAAAAAATAAAAAACACACATTATGTGTAGTGCTTTTTCAAGAATCAGTACTAAACTAAATACATTTCTTCAGTCCCCTTCACCATCTTCAATGATTTTCTAAACCAGTGGTTCCCAAACACTTTTGCCTTAGTTGTTACAAAGTACTTAAAATGGATTAAATTGGCTTAATAAATACAGCCATTTCACATTGATACCAATGATTATTACTAGGGGTGCACAATATATCGGCATTCATATCAGTATCAGCCAATATTGGTCATTTTTTATAATATCGGTATCGGTCCGATATGTAAAACGGAGCCGATATTAATGTCTAATTTGATTGATTTCCCACTTTTTAGTTTTGTGTTTCTGTTTTGGGAGGGGAGATGGTTGGTTGAGCAGTATTTTGATCATAATAGTGATATTTACACTGCATAGCCAGGAATAACTGAAGCAGGGAGCCATGTCAGAGGTCTGGTCGTTTATTTTACAGTATCAAAAAAAGACCCAAATGTATTTGTGCGTATATGTATAATATTAGGGCTGCGCGGTATACGCGGTATACGGTAGAAACGGTATAAAATTGGCCTACGGTAGAGATTTTTCCTCTA
>JARVGW010000086.1:15086830-15104427 GCA_031762495.1 Anablepsoides rubrolineatus | reverse complement strand
CCGTGATATATACCGTTACCGTGATAGATTAAATTTATACCGTGATATGAATTTGAGGTCATACCGCCCAGCCCTATATAATATAATATAATTTGTGTGTTTGTGTAATATCAGTAAATATCGGTTATTGGCCATAATAGCAATAATTATATTGGGTATCGATATCGGCTGAAATTTTCATATCAATGCATCCCTAATTATTACCCAAAAACAGTTAGAGGCACAGTAACCACTTCTCTAGAGACCAGTAAATAAACCACCCTGTTGGTTTATTGATTAGTGTATCTCAAATCCTGGTCCTCAAGGCCCACCATCCTGCGTGTTCTAGAGGTTTCTCTGCTTTGACAGGCCTTGAGATGAACTAATGAATGATTAACGTGTTTCTGTAGGACTTGAAGACATGCTGAAGAGCAGGGAAACATTTAAAACATGAGGGATAGTGGATCCTCGAGGACCTGGATTGGACAACACTTCTCTAGACAAAGAAAACTGTCCACAGTCTACAGCGCAGAATACTACAGACAACAATACTTAAAAGGTCAAAATAGTAAATTTTGGTCAATAAGTTAATAATAATTAATCCTCATTTAGGTTCTGGGGATTAAAAGAAAATTTAATATATGGATTAGTGTTCAAGGGCAGCTTATCTGGTTATAGTAAGGTTGGTGATTAAATCATTAACTCCCACAACAGTTAGTTAGAACCAGTGAAATCTGAGTTGGAAGAATCCCATCCAGTTTCATTATTTTTAACCGTTTAATCCCTGTGGCACTGTTGATTGCATAAAACTGGTGTTTGGGAGCAGGTTTCTTCAGGCCTTTATGGTCCTCGAGGGCTACTTACGCTGCATGTTTTAGTCGTTTTTCTCTGCTCCTTGGCAAGCCTTCAAGTTCTGCGGACGCCTGTTAATCAGTCATTTGTTCAAACCAAGGTGTGTCAAAGCAGAGAAACATCTAAAACATGCAGGATAGTGAGCCTCGAGTGGGCACCGCCGGGTTAAACCGTTGAACCGTCAAACAGCAGCTTCTTTAAGAAAAACCTGGGTCACGGGGAAAATATGAATTTAGAAATATATTTTTAGACTGCTGTCACAAACTCCACATCTTCTCAGCTGAGTTTGCTTCACGTAGAAAGGAAAGGTGGCTCAGCTCAATAAATCTTACTCCAGTGACAAATATTTCAACCTAAATTAAGCGGTCTGTTTTTGGAAAGTCAAACATCTCCCCGGCTCGCTCCTCAAGGCTTGTGGTTGGCATGGCAACAACGCCGGTCTCTTGAATGACTCATCTCTTTACAGTTTATCACACAATGGGAGCCATGAGCATTTTCAACCTCTCCGCTACAGGAGGGGAAAAAGCATCTTTTTTAGCTACGATCTGTTAGCACCTTAAAAAACAACAAAAACCAGCCAGGAAAGAAATCCAGTTTCTCTGGAAAACAAACAAACAACAAATGACATTACTCATCGAAGGAAGTGAGGCAATTCACACTTCTGTGTAAAAAAAACTAATAACACTGATTAGCATAATGCTAATGAACATGTTGAGAATCATCATGTTAGGTGCTGACCACTGATTTTTACCATTGTTTTCTGGGCTCTCATAGACTTTAAACTATTAACCTGGAAAATGTGTAAAGTCTTTTCTATCTAAATAATAATAATAATAATAATAATAATAATAATGCTGGCTCTTCTCTTCTGATTTGCTGACTATTTACTTTGAATGGGAAAAAAAAAATCACTCGATTTCTCGTGTGTTTGAGTGTAAACACAAGAGTTGACAGACTCGTTTGTTTTCTGTCTTGCGTGTGTTTGTCCATAAACATTAAATAACCGAGTGGTTTAATTTTAGTTAGCAGTTACATTAAGTAATAAGCATTATTTAAATGTTAAAAACACATTAAGAATTAATTAAAAAGGTGCTTTATTTGTAGAACTTTAATATAGTTTAAAAAAAGGTACGTTTCAATGCAACAAAATAAACAAATGATAATACTTAGGTTACAAGCTAGAGTGTTTCACCTACCATTAATGTGCAACGCACTGCGGCCCCAAGAGCAATTTTGTTGAATATCCCTGATTTAGAGTTTTGCATCACAAGAAATGCTCAACATTATCATCAAAACCTCACACTAACTCGAGAATATTTAATCAGATCAGGTTCAAGTAATAAAAAAACTCTGAAAAGGGGTCGGGTAATTCAAGTCAGACATCTTTCATTAGCTATAACGGTACGACTCTACTGTCATTTTAAATTGAGCAGCTGATACAAATCCATAAAGCTTCATTTATTAATTTGCCGCTTCTATAAGACATTTAATTCATAATAATCACAATTATTTTATTAAAAATATACAGCAATTACAGTAAACATTATGTATAGTTGTTAATACCTGACTGTGCATTACAGAAGGTTGCAGAGCTTGTGTCTTGAATAGATAAATGTATAAATATATAAAACAGAAAAGCAGAAGCTGCTGCATCAAAACACACACATCCCTTTGAGCTTTCAGGGGAAGACAGTGGGATAATTTGCCTGTCACTTTCATTCTTGTCACAGTCGTGACATGCTGTTTCATGTCAGTTTGTGTTTTTTTTTTTTTTACCTAGACTAGAAAAATACTTAAGTGTTTCAAATGTCTCCTGCAAGTATTGGGTTCTTTTTGTCACCTGCTCCAAAAATCCAAATGAGTGAGTTTGTTGTTAAAACCAAATCATTTTGTTTTCAAGTTTCAAAAAGAAGTTGCATCACGCTTCGTACACAGCTTCGACTACCTGATCAGGCAAGTCCTTCTTACTCGCTCGTCCCCTTGAGCATGCAAACATTTCTCAAGCTGTTGCAGCTTGTCGAACCTAAAGGGGAGAGAATAATCAGAAAAAAAAGTGCCCGATCTGAATGAGGTCGATCACTTCCAATCCTCCGTGTCATACGAGCCCAACGTGCAACAATGGGAGCTGTGTGCTGCACTTTATTAGTATATTTGGTGAAAAAAGTGTGCAGTGTATGCGCTCACGTTGCTGGTGGAGACCTAAATACTTGTAGTTATTAGCTGGCTCAACAGGATTAGTTTGACTTCAGGCTAAAGGAAGTCAACCAGATGAGATATCTGGTATCGGTATGCGTGCGTCGATCTGTCACGTTGCCACAGCGCTTAGAAAGACAAAACGACATGAACAAACAGATGTATTTGTGTTTGGAACGTATTGTGGCGTGCCTCTAATGGGGCATGTATGCAGTGCGTGAAATGTACGCCCGTGCTAAGTGTTGTGACGGTGGAGTAAAACAAAAACGAAAAATAATATTAAATCTCTTCAACTGAACAAAGGACGAGCTGATGTGCCTGTTTCTACCTACAACATATAATTATGCTTCAACCTAAAACAAGCAGCAAGTTTTTATACTGTCTGCCCATATTATTCCAGACAGTGTCACATTTCACTGCACAATCACAAGGCTCTGCTGGTTGGTAAGCATTAAACATTTCAGGTCAAATGAAAAAGTTAAAACCAACTTCTCTGGTATGCAACAGGTGACTCTTTGACCTAGTCTTTATAGTCATGTGAAATGTTGGGAGTGGGTTACTTAATCCCTCCTTTAAGAATCTTATAGAACATTCCAATATGCTGTATAAACCTGAAAAGTCCCAGCGAGAGAGATTGCCATTTATCTCTCTCCAAGTTGTTTTTACTGTAAACAGTTTTTTACCAGCATCGAGACACAGTAAACAATGCGAGCAGCTCATTTTAGACCAGAACTCTAGGCCCCTCAGGTATGATCAGGATGGCAACACAGAGCCTTTACATGAACACACCTTCAAACATCACTCTGAGGTGTTTCCAGGCCTTGCTGAAAATACTCAAGTTGGGTGAAAGTAAGAGATAATGAAAATAGGTATGTTACTCTGTAATTGGCTCAGACCACAGAATTTGTGATTTTTCAACCTGACCCACAAAACTAACTTTTCATGGCTAGCAAGTTAGAACGAGAATTTGAATTAATCATAAATAGAAAAACATATGTACCTAGAATTTCCTTTGTCATCTAATTACATTGGTTCTGCTAATCAACAGAACCAATGCATTTTTTTTGTTTGGCAAATTAGCTTTTTTACCAACTTTTAAAAAATGCTAGCAGATCATTTAGCTTCTGCTAAATTGGGTTTTGCCAACTTTTACACTGCTAACTAACATCAACAGGTTTTTGTCAGTCGAGATGAAGGTGTGTGACACTGAGTGACAGTAGTGGTTAACAATTAGCTTTAAGCATTAGCTTCCTCTAATTTATTTATTGCTTTTTTTACATGTTTTAGTGGTTTAGCGTTAGTGAAACTATATTTTAGAAGATTATGAGTCAGAAAAGCTAACATTTTGGTTAGCTGTACCCAGTCATAGCATTAATGAGAACTTCAGCTCCAATGAAAGCTGCTTGATTTTCCTGAAGGTACATAAAAAAAGGGTTTGACAACTTAACAGACTGGTATTTTATGGCTTCAACTGCAACTATTTAATTTGCCAGCACATGCTTTAAAAGACAAACAAACAAAAAAAAAACCAATGCAATATCTAAAAGACTGTAGAGGCTTTTTTTGGGGATGGATCACAATGTTCAATGAAAATCCTGGACATTATAGATCCCCGAGTTTAGTATTTTAAAATGCTGCAACTTTCCTGTTTATTAACCCAAACACACAATCTTGATTTTTTTAAAGTTACTTTAAAGCCTGATCAATCAAAAATAGCTTGTCTTAATTTAAAACGTGTTTTGTTTGAAAACTGGGATGCCATCCCACAGCATGTGACCAAGAGAGCATGAGGCCTCTGATTGTTAAATGAATTCTAAGGTTGTTGTGGCTGTATATGGTTCTTCCACTTGCTTCAGAGGCCTCTGTTTGGGAAATGAATTGGATTGCCAATATGCCTTCTTTCTGCTTACTTCAACCTAATAAACACCAGATAGCAGAATAAGGTGTTTGCTAGAGACCGTTTAGAAAGATTTTATGGGCACATAAATGTGGCACGAAATGTTCTTACTTTTTGTGCTGAGTTCTTAATACGCTTTGACAAGAAGTTCTGAACAAATTAAATTTTTTATGAAGGGGTGGAGGACACAACAAAACTAAACACATTCAGCAAATAATTAACAGGTTTCTCTTTAAAGCACCGTTTAGGTGCTGCAGATCCAGCTGTGCACACAACAACAACCAGGCAGACGCAGACCACCCTCCAGCCCCTCACCGTACCTTTGAGCTGCGGCAGCGGGGAAAGCTCCACCGGGGTGCTCTGGCTGCGGTACTGAGACGAACCCTGGGATCTCCTCTGCTTCTGAGCCTTCCTCACGGACTTCCTCGTGAAGCCGTCCACCTTTTCGGATGCAGAGATGGCCGACATTTTGATGCATGAAACTTGAGCTGTCGTAGATGATGATGATTAGGGTTTATTCCTCTGTATCAGCATTAAAAATCCAGAGAGAACCGTACGAGCTGCTGCTGAGGCTTCTTCTTCTTCTTGTGTTATTCTGTATAATCCATCATGTCTGCTCGTCATCAGGCTGTGTCCATCACTGAAGTATGTTGATTTTTTAAAATGCGGAACAATCTTTAAATAGAACGACAATGAATGCACTACAGCCCGAGCTAAATCGTAAGAAACAAATACAAATAAAGGTCTAAATGGCCATCCGTTTTTGCAGCGTTGTCGTGCTTGCGGTGGGTCTACCTGTTGCATAACGTAGGTATGGCATTGTCATTAAAGCTATCTGGATTAAACACTACGGCTAGCAGCTAATGCACAGAACTAGCTTGCTAGCTTATTTTAACATGACGACAAAATGCACCGGTGAAGGGGTAGAAACCTAAGTTAAAACCGGTAATTGCACCTGATGGAAGTCCTCATTAAAGCACCAACTCCACGACTTCAAGCATCGGTTTTAATCCCAGAGTTTAGACACTTCCGCTGACTCTCTGCCACAATGAAGTTTTTAAAAAAACGTCGTTCGGCGAACTCATTTGGCGGTGAAGTTAACCGCATAAAGAGCGACTTCGTCCTCGCTGCAATCCTCGCTGAGTGTACCGCAACAGTCCAGCTTCTGGGGCCTCCAAAAAGACCGAAAACAAGAGAAAATAAGTAGATGTCGAGCCCGAGCAGGCGGCCATAAAACGCTTCCAGCCAGCCAGTCGTCGTTGCTTCTTCGTCTGAACGCTGGACTGAGAAAAGCGTTGACAGGTGTACGTCACTGACTGACGTTCCTGACAGCCAATCGCGGAGCGGGTATTTGGACACTGGAAACTTTTTAAGCCTATTAGGGCGCGGCAGGAGGGCTGGTCAACAACGTGAAAACAAAGAGTTGATGTTGAAACAGTTCAGTGACGACTGACAAAAAGATGTAACGATAGGATAAAAGTTACTTAAAGTTAATTTTTTCTGGGTAAGAAAACAAGGAAGAACGATCAACGCATCTCCTGAATGAGCTGAACATTTTGATATGTGAATGGCTAAAAAAAAGTATCACAAATTATATATAAAAAACAACATACAAATAAACAAAACCAAAACATGAAAACAGTACAAAAAATGAAACAGTTAAAAAACATGCCAACACTGAAAATAGCTATAAATTTTATCTAATTTGACTACAGCAAATAGATGACATTAAATACAAATAAACCAATCAACATTCTTTGGGTTTTTTGTACATATAAACAGGCCATGGTCAACATAACAAATTGAACAAACGTAAAAGTTCAAAACAGTGCGAGAAATAAACAAAACAAAAAAATATTTTTACACACCTACAGAGTAAAAAGATAAAAATGATTAAATATGGAAAGAAGAACAAATATAGCTAAAAATGCCCCTACATTTGGTAAAAGTTCTGTACAACCTATAAAACATACAGTACTTGTACTTTTTAAAGTTGTTTGATTAGAAAAAACTGGCTGATTTACTCAGCAGATTAATTTCTAAGCCAGAATCAGGCATCAGAAGTTAGTGTGGGAGGCGATGGCAAAATTCAAATTTCGATTAAAATTCTAGAATAAAAAAAAACAAAACACATCTGAATGTCAAAATCAAAATAACAAACATTCAGATTGACAGTTATGTCAACTTCTGTGCAACCCTGGTTAAAAAAAAAAGAACACTCCAAACATTAGCGTAGTATCTCATTAACGCACACCAGATCATTTGGGAAGCTTTTTTGTAAAATACATGGGGATTTTCTTTGTGTTGTGTGGAGAGCGCAGAATCTGAAAAACAAAAAAGGAAGAAAACAGCTTTGATGGTCAGAATAATCAAATTTCTAATGGTTACATCACATAATCTTGGGTAAAGGTTTTTCTAGATGTGCATCCGCTCATCACTTTCTAGATACTTAGCTAAAGCTACAAACACACACACACACATGGTCTAGTACAGCTTTCTATATGGGGACCTGGCATTGACTTCCATTATTTTCTACAGCCTAACCCTGACCACCAACTCTAAGGCTAACCTCACAGACCTGACCCTAAAACTAACCTAAACTCAATTCACACCTTAGTCCTAAACTTAAACCCTGACCCTCCAACGACGTTTTCCCTTAAGGGGACTAGACTCAGGTCCCCATAAGTAGGTGTGTATGCCATAAAAACTGTCCTACGACGTAGGGAATACTAGCTCGCGCACACACACACACACACACACACTTACTTCCTACTTTCTGGTGAAAATAAAGAAAATGTTGCTTTTAAAGTGAATTTGTTCCTAAACCCTCTGTACTTACTGGTGAAGTATGCGTCCTGACATCATGTTTTTTCAATAAGATGGGACTCCTGGAAATACTGGGACCTTCTTGACTGTTCTTCATCTTTTGGCTCATTTCGGACAGCCAGTTTGTTGGGCTGCAGTTCTCCTTCCCGGCCCGCCTGGCGGCAGCTTGTTCACTCTCCTCTGTGTGACAGTCTGAGCTCTCCTGAAGGGAGCAGAGGACACCGGACACGACGCGACTCCTCTTGGCTGCAGGGCAGATTTCAGTGTTGCGGCCGCTCTGTGCAGAGTCCTCGCAGCGTGCAGGTGAGTCGTCGTCAGCTCCCAGCCTACGTTTGGCCCGTTGCTCGGCTGCGGAGGCGCTGCTCTGTGAGTTCAGAAGACACGGGATCACCACCTCGTGCGGCAGAGATCCGGAAGACCCTTGGGTCGGTGAGAGCCACTGTTTGATAGAAGACGATGCCCTCTGCTGAAAACCAGCTGGCTTGGACAGGACGGGCGATGTGGTGCTGGAGGGCAGAGGCAGAGCAGCCCCACTGGGGGCACAAACAGCAAGCTGGGGGGAGGCCAGACCTCCAAGACTCTCCATCCTCTGGGACCTGGCCGGAGTTGTTTCAGATTCGACTGAGGGCACTAAACACCAGCAAAAGTCACATTCAGATTAAGTTCAGATAAGCTCATTTGTTTGGACATTAAAGGGGTAGTTCAGATCTTTTTAAATGGGTTTGTGAGAAAGGCAACAAACATATAGCATTGTACTTGTGTTAGCTAGCTTTTTATACAGATTCAGATTAGAGGAATAAGCTAACAGTTGCCATCTTAAAAAGATTCAGAGATTCATAAAAACACTTTTTCACAAACCTTTACACTGTTGTCAGTTTAGTTAAGCATTTATTCTGATAGAAAAATACAATATTCATACAGGAAGTGCTCCAGGCTGCACCCAAAATGTCACAGCTAGCTGGTGCTGCTAACAGAAAGCTAACAGGTGCTGCTATTAGAAAACTAACCATTTAATTCTGCGTAAATAATTATATAAAGCAAAACAGATAGTGATGGAAAGGTTTGTGAAGCAGTGTTCAAATGAAATATTCGAAAAGTTTGAGGCTGAAACTGTTTTAAAGGGATAGTCTGGTGATTTTTAACACGATAGGGAAACATGTAGTTCCTTGTTTGTCGTCGAGCATGGAGTATGGTGAAAATGGCAGAAGTCTTCCAGGCTAGGCTTACGGCCCATTTTTTAAATATTCTCAATTTTATAAAATAATTTTTACTCAGAAACGGATACGAATATAAAAAGAATGCTACATTAGCTAATAAAAAACTACACTTTTGCATACCACTGTTTAGTTTTTGTTCTTTTCACGATTGAACATCTGCGATTGATGTCACACAAAAATGTTGAGGTTTCATTTTAGCTAATGTAGTTTTCTTTCAGACCAATATGTTGTTTTAAATAAAAAGATTTGATTTATAATTCGAGGTCCTAGTTTGGCTAATCATTTTAGCCTAGCCTGGAGGAAAACCTCTGCCTCCTTCTTATACTTGGCATCATGTGACTGATGTCACAGCTGATAAGGTAACTACCATTAATTAAGTAGAACATCACTTCAAAAAAATAACCAGAATATCCTTTTAAGACAAGAATCCACTTGAGTCATGAGCTAATTTTGCTGATCAAAGTTGAATTCCTTTCCTGCAAATTAAAGTAATTAAAAAAAGTTACCTACAACAGGCAAGATATTTATTATATCCACAGGAGTACACTTCAAAAAACCTGAACTATTACTTTAAAGCAGAGAAGCAATATTTTAGGGAGAAAACAAAAATCATTTGAGCTGTTTAGCTTTTGAATGAAAAGAAATGTTTCATTGTTATAATATCACAGAGGGAGAAGTACGTACTTGTGGGAGATTTAGGATGCGCCCAGCCTACAAGGTTAGCCTCCCCCACTGATGACTGTGCATCATCAGTTTTCCGGTGAAGCCGCCATATTCGGACAGTGTGATCATCGGAGCAGGAAGCAATCTGCCAGCAGAGCAGAGGGGTTTAATAAACTTAGATTCTGCTCAGACGGCCCAGCAGGGAGAGGCTCGGCCTAGCTGTTTGTTCATCTTATGATACAAAATAAAATAAAAAAATCATCAGGATTTGGTGACTTACTTTGGTGAAATCTGTCGGACACCACGCAACAGATGTCACTTCCTCACTGTGACCCTGAAGCATCATGGGAGGATGTTTGGGATCAGAAATCTGAAATGGAAGCGAATGTTAAAAATCCTGAAATGCTATGCATATGTATGTATGTGTATGTGTGTGTTTGTGTGTATGGTTATATGTATGTATTTCAGCAAAGTTATAATTATTATTATGATATACACATGTTATTTGTTGCTTTGTTTTCTTCATATTTACAGGTGTACAGACAGATCCCAGGTGTGTTGTCTTGGTTTATAGCTTACATATCTTATCTAATCTCTCTTTCAATCTTCCCCATTACATTTCTCCTTTTTTTCCTCTTTTATAAAAAAAAAAAGTCACTGATGATGAAGAAACTAATATTCAGTTCTGTTTTCTACTAAAGTGGCTAAAAAAAAAACGGTCTACTTTTTAAACAGACAACTACTAAAAAAAAAAACTGAAATATTTGGGGGATTTGCACAATTAAAAGGCAGTACCTTCCAAACATATATGTGGTTGTCACTCGAGCCGCTGGACAGAAACTGGTCGTCGGGGCTGATGGTGGATTTGACGTAAAACGTGGAGTTCTGGTGTCCACTGAAAACTGCCACTGTGGGAGAAAACATGTTTTAATACGGATCACAAAGTTCAAAACGGTCCTCAGAAAATAAAAGACCCGTATCACTCGCCATCTTTCCACAGTTTTAGAGCAAGATGTTGGAGTTGTGGCCATTTACGTCAAACCTTTAACCTCAGCGCAAAGTATAAGTTCCTAACGACTCTCAGCTACTACCACAACAAATTTTAGCTCAATATTTGTAAAAGTGACTGAGTTAAAGCTGTTTTTGTATTGGCTAATTCTAATTGGCAGCGGCAGCCATTTTGAATTCGATTTTCTCCCAAAGTTAATCAGTTGCAGATGTTCATCCAATGATCTCTTTCTGAGAGTGTCGTGAAAATTTGCTTAGTGGTTCGTGAGATGTTTTGCTAACAGACAAGATACAACCACGCCATGACAGAAATAAGCTGTTCACATTTCTTGAGCTCCTCAGAGTAAATGCACAAAGCTTTAGCACCATCTAGTGATAAAATAATGAGAAGCAGGAAACTCTCCATGGTGGCACAGATACCCTACCTGGAGATGTTTTTATCCCACAAACGTCGAACATGTAGATGCTGTCGTCCGTGCAGTTGCACATGACTTTGGATCTCGAGGAGTCCAGAACGAGACCAGAATAACCTGCGCGAACCAAACAGCTCGCGTGTTAGAAATGTTGCGCAGTTTTAAGTAAACTCATGCAAAACCTGGTACTGACCCAGACGCATGCGTGTGCAGGAGCCGGCGTACGGGTACGTCTGCAGAGGGGCGGGGTCGTGGCGGCATGGGCTGTAGCTTTTCCTCAGATCCCACATCTTGATTACTCTGAAAGGGTGAGGGAGGAAAAAGGATCATTCAAGTCTTCAAGTGGGTTTTATTGTTAGATTTTTTTTATTGCCGTTATTTGTAATCATGAAAAACTGCCACCGTTTTAATGACATCATTATGATCGTTTATTAGGTCCGTTTTATAAATTGTCTTAATATTGTAATGTTTTATTCTTTTTAAACTATTTGGGTTTCATTCTGCTTAAAGCCCACCTAGGGACTAGCATTGCTAATTAGCCAAGGCTACAAATGCATGTGTATGATTTTGTAAATACTTGACATTTGTATCTGCAAACAAACAATAAATGAGTGAAATGTTTATTATATTCTATTGATGACAAAAAAAAAAAAAGGAGTTTCTGTGTTTTTACCCATCGACAGCTCCAGAGGAGATGAGTGTGTGCTGATCCCGAAACAAAACCACTGTTACACTCTGCTGGGAGTCCTGGAAACAAATAACAATAATAGTAGTAATAATAATAAAGTTAACACCTTCATCTGAGACACAGTTCTCAGCTGCAGCAGAAACTCACCACGCTGGGAGCCATGCCACGCACGCTGCTCCGCCTCTTCTTCACTTTAGAAGGAGGGTTGGTTTCGGCTTTGTTGTGAGCGCCGCTGATCTGTTTCACCTGCTTGTAAAAACCATCTGACAGGAAACAGGAATGCCTCAATATCTGCCTCAGTACAGTGCAACAAACTATCAAACTGCAACTATTTGTAGTATAAATACATTTACATGTCAAACTATAAGCACCTGTACCTTTTTGGCTGCACCGGATATCCCAGACCATAATATTTCCGTCTCTGCCTCCAGTGCAAAAAACAGCTGTTTAACAGAAGAAAATGAAACAATATAGAAAATTAAATAGACTCATTTTTACTCCCATACCCCCCCCCCCCACGAAAAAAAGAAGGTATTTTTATTGTGATTAACACAAGACAAAATCTACCCTTTTCCCCCGGAGCAAATGCAACAGATTTGAGGCTGCAGAGGTGGCCTTTAAAGCTGCCTAACAGCTCTCCGGTTTTCACATCCCACAGCTTGGCCATCTGATCGCCTGCAGCAGTCACCTGAGGACACATCATAATCAAAATATAGCAGAAACTGCGACATTTGTAAAGAAAACAAAACTTGGATTGTGTGTAAATGTGCACTGACCAGCTGAGGCTCCCCTGGTACCCACGCAATGTCAAAGACAGCATTCTCATGAGCCAGCCATTCTGCAAGTATCACACTCAGTCAGCTGTTTATTCATATAGTGCACAAACCAACTGGTTAAAAAAAAAGTACCTTTGAGAAGAGGGTTTTCACGGCTCTCCGTGTCGTAGATCCTAACAATCCCTTCTTCGTTTGCTGCTGCGAGAACGTTCTGCATCTGTGAAGCTAAAAGGAAAACGCTTTAAGTCAGAATAAACAACAACAACGTCTTGCGCTTTCGTACAGTATGCTCATAGATTACCAGAGGAGAAGGCCAGTCCAAACGGTGGCACTGAGTCGCCCATGTTCCCATAAGAGATGTGCTCATCATGTCGAACACACTGGTAGTCCTCCAGCAAGGTGTAAGGGATCCTGGAGCAAGACTCTGCGAGGAGAGCTGCACAGAATAATGCATGATCAGAAGTGCACATAAAGTTCATTTTCTGATAAGACTTTTACCATCTGGACATATTTGATTCTGCGATTTCCTGTTATACTAGCACCTACAATGGTAACTAGAAGTAAAGACAACACAAATGCGAAATAAATCCCACCAAAATTCACATTTGCACACATATCTACTGCCTAGATGTGTCATTTTGATTATAAATGTATCCTCATAAATAAGTCTGACAAGGTTAAATCTAAGTTTAAGCAGAGAGGTAATTCGTTGCTGTTTTAAATGTTTCAGAGAAAAGTTTGCGTTCACGCGTCAAGCTAACTGTTGTTCGAGTTAGCTTGAAATGAAAAATCCCACTTTAAAAACAGCAAAATTACAAAAACTGAACAATCCACCATCAGTTATATTAACTCTAACTCATCTAACTTGAATAAAATGTTGAGTTGAATTTCTAATAGAGCCGAGGATCCACAGGGAGACGAGCACAGATTAGCAGCTCGTCAACAGGTAAGTGCCCCAAACGCATCTCACCGTTCTGCCTCCGTCTGCCCACTCCTCTGTCAACAATGGAGCGGAAAAACAGGCCCATGGTCCACAGAAGAGACGATCTGAAATTAACAAGAAGCTGGTCGGATCATAAGCTGGCGGTATCCTTTCTTCAGGGTGTCTTTCCCGCGAACGGATCGTCCTAAAGAAGAAGCGAATTCCGCGCTAAACGTTGCGTCGCAGGCTGCGATTGGTGGTTCGGATAGTGACTTCCTGAGCGGAGCGATTCCGCATCCGGTTTCTGATGCAGGAACACTTTCAATATAAGGGCACATAATATTGATGGCGGCAGATTATAGAGTTAAATAACGCTGTTCCGTATAACTCCGTGTAGTAGACCTATATCAGAATCTGATTTATCAACTCCCGTGTTACAGAGCAAACCTTTTTAAATCCAACAATCCAACATTTACTCTGATTTGTTGCTCATCTGCTTTTTATTTTGAAAAATCAAGACCGGATGTAGTCTGAGCGTTTTAGCATCGTTAGACGCTAATGGATCATCTTGTGTGGTTTAAACTATTTGAAGTAAAGCTTTAACCCCGAAAGCAAAAAATAAAAATAAAATGTCGCTTTCAACAGCACGTTCATTCCTGTCAGAGGCTTGTTATGGCGAACAAGAACTGGACGCTAACTCCGCTCTTATGGAGCTGGACAAAGGTGCTAACGAGTTAGCATTTGGCTAATTGATTTGGCCTTTTCGTGTTTTGTGAGAATTTTATCAACTTTATGGAGGTTGTCTGCTTTGTTGTGACTGGATAAATGCTTTTTTTTTTAATTTCAGGGCTACGTTCAGGGAAGCTAGGAGAGCAGTGTGAGGCGGTTGTGTTGTTCCCCAAACTATTCCAAAAGTACCCCTTCCCCATCCTCATCAACTCAGCGTTTCTAAAACTAGCTGACATCTTCAGGCTCGGGTATGGCAGCTAAAGATTTCTTCTAAATGCTTATGTTATCACCATGTTTACCTTAATCCACATTTTATCCAAGAATTTAGACAATGCTCCTACATAATTGCATTTATTAGCGAGTCAATTTCCATAACAAACTTGCACAATATTCAGGCATGCACAGTATAATCAACAGCAGAGCTAATGTATATTTTACCTACGCTTTATTTGTTTAACACAGCTCATGTGCTCATGAGCTTGCAATATTACTGCAAATGCAGTCATTCTTATACCAGTGGGCATAAAACAAATCTAATAATTTGACAAAAGTTTGTATAAAATGTATTGATGTTTACATCAGTACTTATAGAAGCTTGTCTCTCTCGCTTTCCTACAGCAACAACTTTCTGCGTCTGTGTGTGCTGAAAGTAACACAGCAGAGTGAGAAGCATTTGGAGAAGATTCTCAATGTGGATGAGTTTGTTAAAAGGGTGTTTTCAGTCATCCACAGCAACGATCCCGTGGCCCGAGCCATCACGCTGAGGTGAAGTTGTGCACAAAGCTTCTGAACATTTTCTGTTATAAAAATAAATAAACAAACCGCTTTCTTGTTGTTTCATCTGTTCAGGATGCTCGGTAGTTTGGCCTCCATCATCCCAGAGAGGAAGAATGCCCACCACAGTATTCGACAGAGCTTGGACTCTCATGACAACGTGGAAGTTGAGGCTGCTATTTTTGCTGCCGCAAGTTTCTCTGCACAGTCAAAGTAAGGGAAACCATCACCCCATCTCACTGTGCTGTGTATATTCAGTAATAATTAGCCGATAAGTGCTTTAAAAAGTGTACTCCCATCAAATTAAATCATAAATGTGAGGGCACCTACTGTGGTGGGAACAACGTGGGCGTGTGTGATCGTGGAGGAGGTGGGCAACAAAATAATGTGCAAGGTACCAGTTTGACTTGCTTACATGTTGATTTTACTCTTTTGAACTTTTCAGAGATTTTGCAGCTGGAATCTGCAACAAAGTCAGTGAGATGATTCAAGGTAAAAAGTTTGTTCACATGAACTTGACTGACATCCTTTAAATGGTCTTGTGATAGTTATTTGCGCTCCTTTTTTCAGGTTTGGACACTCCGGTGGAGCTGAAGCTGAAGCTGATCCCCATGTTGCAGCACATGCATCACGATGCCAGCTTGGCATCCAGCAGCAGAGAGCTTCTGCAGCACCTTGTCAACTCGTACCCCTCCACCCCCATGGTCATCGTCTCGCTGCACACCTTCACGCAGCTGGCTGCCTCCTCGCTCATCGATATCCCCAAGCAGGTAGCTTTGTGTCACTTATTTGCCTAGTATGTCATAGTCATGATAAAATACTCAGAAATGAGCTTTATTGCTTAGTATTGAAGGTGATGAAACTCTTTATTTCCCCAGTTGCAGCTTCTCCTTCAGTACTTGAGAGATGACCCGAGAAAAGCTGTGAAGAGGCTCGCAATTAATGACTTGAAGCTCTTAGCTAAAAAGGCTCCTCACCTGTGGATCAGAGAGAATACTCAGGTAGGTGTGCTGCCATTGTTCCCTCAGTGTAGCTTTAGAATCAGCATCAAATCTAACGATTTTAATCTCTGCAGACTCTGTGTGAGTGCGCTCTGACGGTTCCTTATAACAGTCTGAAGCTGGGGATGTTGGCTGTCCTCTCCACCCTCTCTGGAACTATAGCAGTCAAGCAGTATTTCAGTAATGCAGCAGGTAATGGACACGTAAATCATTAGTTCTTTTGTAGAATGTTCCAATACGTTGTTCGGATTATGAACAGAAGACTGAGTCAAGAAAGCTTTCCTGTCAGGTGCCTCTTCAGTTCCCCTACGCCTCACTGACCTGGTTAAACTGGCGCAAGAATGCTGTTACCATAGCAACCTGGTGGTGGCTGCTCACGGGGTCATAGTCCTTTGCAACATTGCCATTTCCTGTCTGGAGAAAGGTCAGTTCCTGTGGACCTCTTTAAACTCCTGTGCCTGTTAGTCTCTTTGATGCTGTTTGCTCTCATTGTTTCTCTCTCCTGGGTGGACTTCCTGTTTCCTCAGACATAGTTCAGCTGGAGCAGGACACGGTTTTGGGAGTGGAGTCCCTCCTGATGCTGTGCAGTCAGGACAGTGGCCCCAGTGCTCAGGCTACGCTCAAAGTAAGACTGTAAACACAAAAAACATTAGGCCTCATGCAAGAACTGTTCCTACCAAAAGATTTGTTTTTAAGTTGTGCGTACGAGTGATTTAGGAGAACTTGTGGCATTCACCAATTTTCTCCTATTCTAGGATTTTCTTTAGATACGAACATAATCCACGAGTGGTCCAGACCTGTCGTATATTTTACCTGCAGTCAGTCTGCTATTATCCAGACTGATTTTTCTCATTAATAACTTTATATTTCATTAGTTTGAAGATATTTAGAGTTGAAAATAAATCACACTCCAGAATTAGTCAGTCTGCTCTCCTCGTGAGCGAGCGAGCACCTGATACGCATTCATCAGTTTACGCTGCTCATTTACACACTTTTCTTGAAGATAGTGTTTGTTGAATCTGATGTGACATGTTCGTACGAACAAAAGAAAGAGAGATTTAGGATAAGAATACAAACATGTTCTTGCATGAGGCCCATTGTTCTTTAATCTAACATGTAGCACTAATGATGTTCGTAATCTGGCTTCCAAAACCTGTATATGTTCTTTAATTCTGATTCAGAAACTAATTTTGAACTTTAGCTAATGATTATCACACTAATGCCAGTTTTGCTCTAGAACTGTCAGGTTGATTATGTTAATAAATAATATTTTGCTTTAGGAGTTAAAGGAAGGTTTCCCTCATTGCTTTTCCACTCATGTTTGTAGACGGCCTTAACCTCGTTTGTTAAGCTGCTGAAAAACCGACCCCATCTCAGCCAATCAGCTGTGGAGTTCCTGCTCGGCCAGCTCCACCTATCCTGCGACTCCTCGCGTGTCCTAACGTGCCACGCCCTGGCAGCCATTGCCACCCACCTGCCCGTGCTGGGAGATGGCATGCTGGGAGATCTGGTGGACCTCTACCAAGTAGTGGGTCACTCCTCAACCGGCGAACAGCAGGAGCTTCTGGTGAGAAGAACGCATCACAAGTTGCGTTTCCATTGCAAATGTGCGCAAAACTTTGCCGATATTTTGTTAATGTCGAAAAAACACAGTTTCGA
>JARVGW010000086.1:15075992-15086730 GCA_031762495.1 Anablepsoides rubrolineatus | reverse complement strand
GACGTGTTTCCATTGAGCAACTTTATTATCGAAATTCTAATTTGCGCATTTTCATGGTCAATGGAAACGCACCTACTTTCTCTGCATACTTCATGCTGTTTTAGCCATTCATAAATCAAAACACTTAGTTCATTCAGGAGATGGGTTAATGACTTTAGTTCTTTGCAACATTTTTACTTTTCAAAATATTTAACTTTATTTAAACATTTCTTCACTGAAATCTCTACAAAATCATTTAAAACCATCCTATTTAAAATTACTCTTACAGCTTTCAGCTATAGTTCTGCTAAAAGCTTCTGTTGTCATATTGTTACACTTCGCTTCTTAGTTATGCTTTTTGTAAATTCTAGCAAGTCTTTTACTGCTTTTAGCTTATATAGCTACCATTTTGCTACTTAAGCTTTTAGTTAGCTTTTGATACATTTAGTTAACCTTTTGGTGCATTTAGCTTCTAGCTACCAATTTCTTTACTTTAGTGTTTAGTCTTTTGTTACATTTAGCTTTAAGCTAACCTTTTGCTACTTTCACCTATCATTTTTCTACTTTAGCTTTAAGTTAGCTTTTGATACATTTAGCTTTAAGCTAACCTTTTGTTACTTTGAGCTATCATTTTTCTATTTTAGCTTTTAGTTAACCTTTAGCTACTTTTAAATAACTTTTTACTGCATATAGCTAGAGTTGTGCTACATATAGCTTCGAGCTAGCCTTTTGTTACTTTTAACTACAATTTTGCCGCTTTATTTTTGTTGACCTCTTCCTATATTTAGCTAACTTTTAGCTGCTTTTAGCTTTTTGCTACCATTGAACTACTTAAGTTTTTTGTTAGCCTTTTGCTACATTTAGTTAACCATTTGGTGCTTTTAGCTTCTAGCTACCAATTTCTTTACTTTAATGTTTAGCCTTTTGTTACATTTAGCTTTAAGCTAACCTTTTGTTACGTTCAGTTATCATTTTGATGCTTTAGCTTTCAGTTAACCTTTAGCTACTTTTAAATAACTTTTTGCTGCTTAAAGCTTCTAGCTATCATTTTCCTACTTTGAGGTAACCTTGTGCTCCATATAGCTTTTAGCTTGTCTTTAGTTACTTATGGCTATTTTTCGGCTGCTTTTTGCTTCTTGCTACCATTTTGCTACTTTGAGTGACCGGATTTCTCTGGTTTAAAATTCATACTTGTTTTGTTTCTGTTTCTCATCACTGTGATTGCTGCAGGTTTCCTTGGCGACAGTGATTTTTGTTGCCAGCCAATCGTCTCTGACTGCTGAAGTAAAAACCATCATCAAACAGCAGCTGGAGAACGTAGCTAACGGCTGGACGGTGTATCGTATCGCACGGCAAGCCTCTCGCATGGTATGCAAACGTTTGGCAAACAAGGGTGTCATAAAATCATGGAACGGGATAAAAATGAACTTTTTTCTTGACTGGCTGCAGGGCTGCCACGAGTTCTCCAGCGAGCTGTACCAGTGCCTGCGCACCCGCGTGGCCTCGGAGCACTTCTACTTTTGGCTGAACAGCTTGAAGGAGTTTTCTCAGGCCGAGCAGTGCCTGAGTCACGTGGAGGACGGGGACTACAGCGGAGCCATGAGCGCCATCGCCGAGGCGCTGCGCTCGTACCAAAAGGGCATAGCTTCCCTCACGGTGAGTTCACTGCAGGCATGTGCTGGTCAGAAGCACAAACCACAGCAGCTCTCAGAGCACATGACGGTCAGCTCAGGAGAGAGGTGGAACACAAACTGTGTTTTCTTTACTCAACCAAGCAACAACTTAGTCGAACTGTTTTAGGAAATTTATTTGATAAATCTTTTCCCCCTTGCAGGCTGCAAGTACTCCTCTTAGCCCGCTTACGTTTCAGTGTGAGTTCATTAAGCTGCGTATCGACACTCTGCAAGCGCTGTCACAGCTCATTTGTACCTGCAACAGCCTGAAAACCAGCCCCCCTCCTGCCATCGCTACCACCATCGCCCTCACCTCAGGCAATGAACTGCAGCGCTGCGGACGCATCTCCATGCAGGTAAACCCGCTGAAGGATTCAGGTCCAAATAAACAAATAAATGTCCTGATGTTTTCCATCCTTTGTTTTTTTCTCAGATGAAAGTGTGCATGGACGAGTTCAGAGGTCTCGCTGCTCGCTACGCTGATCTGCACCAGTCATTGTTCGATGCTGATTACGCTACTCTACGCAACGTGGAGTTGTATCCTTAAACAATTCTCAGTCCAGTCACGTTTGGCTGTCTGACAGTTCTGTGTTCTTTATTTTATTTTTTTAACCATCTGTCCAGACAGCAGCAGAGCTGTTTGCTTGTGTCTCACGTCATCGAAGCTTTGATTCTGGATCCGCAGGCAGCCAGGTGAGAGCTGCTGAAGCAGCTTCTTCATTGTTTTCTTCTTCAAAGCCCTGAATAAACAGACGTAAAATGTCTGCTCAGTTTTCATGTGAAATCACTATTGTTTATGTAAAAATATCAGTGATGAGTTTATAAAGAATATATCAATTTTAAGCAAGCTTTTAGCTAACATTATGCCATTTTTAGCTTTTAGTTCACATTTTCTTACTTAAGCTAGCCTCTCAATACTCTTGGCTACCATTTAGCTATTTTTAACTTTTTGCTTCCCTTTTGCTATTTTAGCTTTTAGTAGCATTATTTAGTAGCATTTTGCTACTATGAGGTTTTAGTTAACTTTTTGGTACTTTTAGTCAGCCTTTTGATACTCTTTGCAGCACCTTGCTTCTTTTAGGTTTTCCCTATATCTTGCTCCTATAGCTGTCCTTTATCAACACTTTTGGTATTTTAGATTTTTAGTTAGCATTTTGCCATTTAGCTTTTAGTTAGCCATTTGGTTATTTTAGCTAGCCTTTTAATACTCTTGGCTAGCACTTTGCTAATTTTATCTTTTTGCTACATCTTTGCTCTTATAGCTTTTCCTACTTTTCCTGCTTTTTAGTTATCCTTTTCCGGCTTTTAGTTATCCTTTTCCTGCTTTTAGTTATCCTTTTCCTGTTTTTGTTAGCCTTTTGCTGCTTTAAACAGCCCTATTCTGCTTTTAGCTAGCATTTTGCTAATTGTAATTTTTACTACTTTTCAGTACCCTTTTAATGTTTTAGCTTTTAGGCAGCCTTTTGCTTCTTTTAGCTAGTATTTTACAGCGTATAGCTTTTAGATACAGTTTTAGCTTTTAGTTAGCTATTTGGTAATTTTAGATAGCCTTTTGATACTCTTGACTAGCCCATTGCTACTTTTATCTTTTTGCTACCCCTTTGCTCTGTCTTTCAACCAGTCTTTTGCTGCTATTCGCTAGCATTCCTTTGTTCTTGTTTTTAGCTAGCCTTTTGCTAATTTAGCTTCTAGCTCCAGATTCTTGTATTTTTTTATCTAGCATTTTGCTACATTTAGCCAGAGCCACTATTAAATCTGTAAAATGTGTCAGTATGTCAGTGTTTATGACTCATACAGTTTGGTCTTGGATGTAACCAGTTTTTTAGTAGCTGTCAGTAAACTAGTCCTCTCTTGCCGGGTGTTTGAACACCTTCTGTTTTTTACCTTGTAGTTTCCAGGAGTTTGCCACTCTGAGCCCTGTTCAGACAGAGAGTGAATATGAGCGGCGGATGATGTCAGTCTTTAACCACGTGTTAGAGGAAGTGGAAGGTCTTTCTAAGAAACACCCTCCTGTTTCACACCTGGTGAGACCCGACACTGAGCACCACATCTGAATGATCTTCATTGCTTAACCCTGTGTCTACTTGTCAGAACCTGTTTAGTCAAACTCAGTAGGTATAGAATGTACTTTCTTTGTATTAATGGCGAAAACAAGTTTCTAAATATCTCATTTGGGAGTGACAGATGACAAAAAAAATAAACAAGTAGCAACAAGCTAACCTCTTACCTAATTGTGTGAATGCATTTATACATTCACACTATTGTGATCATGTTTTTCTTATTTGTTTTTCAGCACACAAGTTGCCTTTGTGAAGCTGTCATAGCCTTGCTGAAAGTGCCGCTGTCTTTTCAAAGATATTTCTTCCAAAAGCTGCAGTCGACCAGCATCAAGGTAATTTTTCTGCATGATTATATATACATTATAGTTTAAACCACGTGTCAAACTCCCGTCACCCCCAGAAAAAAATGATGTTTTTTTTAACTCCATATGAAATTTGTTTCTTATATCAATGTTAAACTTTACATTTCTGATTAAATGCAACAAAATAAACAAATTTAAAAGGTGAAAGATAATAATTGTCATGCCCCTGAGCTGTTGGCTGTAAGTAACTGAGCAATTTAGTTGGATAAGTGAAAATGAGTTTGACACCCCTGGTTTAAACAGAACCTCCATCAGACTTCAGTGTAAACAGCGTGGCGTCACACGCAGCAAGCTGTGCTTACAGCAGTAAATATGGATGCTACATGTTAGCATTTGTGGATTGATGCTGAAGTTGTTTTGTTATCAGAGAAGACTAAATTATTTTGATTTTGCTGCTTCTCGGTTACTCAGGTACAGAATTTTACTCTGAAACGAGAGCGATTGAAAGTAGAGACAAACATCGATCCCATCATGCTAGTTTCAATGTCCTGGTATACTAACGTTAGCATCATATGTTGGGGTAAATTCTCATCATTCATCACATGAGATCTAGAAAGACGAGTGTAGTTCCAATCTTTAAACTCTGACATTTGGATGAGAAAAGTGGCTTGAATTGGATGAAATGTCACATGACTATGTGACAAACGTACATTTATCCAATTTAGTACCACGTAAAGACCTAGATCAGACTATTGTCATGAACATTTAGATATGGGTCACATTTGAGGGGGAAAATGAATTTGGGTCACTTTGCCTGCAATGTGAACATAGCCTAATTTTCTTTGTTTTAAATATGTGAGCACAAGAGGAAATGAGACATAATGTTCCTGTCAACACTGCTGACTAATTGTGGGGTTCAAAACAGAACTGAGTCGAGCTTTCTGCCAGTTGGACAGCTGTTTGTGTTTACAATGCAATGGTAAATCCCTTTACACGTTTTTCATTTATTTATGTATTTGTTGTTGTCCTGTTTTGTATTTTTCTAGCTTGCACTCTCTCCGTCTCCTCGAACACCCAGCGAGCCGATCCCAGTGCAGAACAGTCAGCAGCTGACTCTGAAGGTAGAGGGGGTGGTGCAGCACGGTTCCACCCCGGGACTCTTCAGGAAGATCCAATCTGTCTGCCTCAGTGTTACCTCTGTTCACCAGAGCAAGACAGGGTCTGAATACAAAGTATGCATCGCTTTGGTTGTATCTAAACGTAGTGTAACAAAAGGCCACTATCCTGTCTAATTATATTTATATTTCACACAGCTACTAGCTTTAATAGATTTAACTGTTTCACCTTCATGTTACTTCACGTTCAGATTCCACTGGATACTAAAACCAACGAGATCGAGCAGCGCGTAGAACCTCACAATGACTACTTCAGCACCCAGTTCCTGCTGAACTTCTCCGTCCTCGGCACCCACCTGGTGACGGTGGAGGCCTCTGTGGTGGACGAGAGCGGCACCGAGTGGAAAACGGGACCCAAGACCACGGTGTCTGTCAAGTCTCTGGAGGACCCGTACTCCCAGCAGCTCCGCCACCAGCTGCAGCAAGGAGGAGCTCAGCCTGCCCCACAGAGGGGAGCGTACGCTCGGTTTTAGTGACTTTCTTCTCACTGCTTCACACCGTGAGCTCATGTTGATATGTTTCATGTGTTTATATTTCATTTTATAAGTGATTAAAATACTTTGCATCAGAGTAATGCTTTTGACTTGACATAATTTTGAAGACTGATAAAAAAAATCTAATATAGACATTTAAATTAGAAGGTTTTACCATTCTGCTTATATTGTCTATGTGCAGTAACCTTTATAACAACGTAAGGAGCTTCCTTGGTTGTTCTTTTTCACATGTAATAACACAGAACGCCACGAGGGGGCAGATTATAGTAACTAAATGTCATTAATTTGCTCCAGTTAGTAAAAAAAATACAAATAAACCTCTTTTTAAAAACAAAGTTTACACTTACCATTAGATTTTATCTGAGATTTTAAACTTTAGATCAATATATAAATGCCATTTTGATTTCACGCCCATTGATTTGTTCAAAAAGCCCACACTATGTTTAGCTTAGGTTGAAAGACGTGCATTAAACTTTAATCATTAAGTCCAACGTTGTCCCATGGCTATGATGTAATCAGAAAAACAGCTGCGAATAACATAAAACGAGGTCATGTGACTTAATCACAAATTTAAATGGAAGGGTGCAGTTTCTTTAGCAGACATCAGTTGACATCAGGGAGTCTGCGCGCTTCGACACCAAATAAGTGGCGTCAAACTAACCCGAGCGTCAATGGAAAAGAACGAAAGGTTCAGTTCCGCTTTGTGTTTTTCAAAATAAAAGGACAATTGAGTTCTGCAATTATTACAACTTACGAAAAAACTACGTTAAATATTTTTAGTTGAGTTGTTTTAGGTAAATTGTACTAACAAATAGTGTTTATTTAGGAATAAGTTATGTAAATGTATAGTAAAACGTTTTGGAGGAATTGTATTTAGAAACTAATATTGGTTTAAAAGTGTGGTTTTTTTAACTGCTATGGAATATTAAATCTAATTTTGGTACACAAAAATTTTGTGTTATATGTACATTTAGCAGGATATTGTTATCTTGCGTCGTAAGGATCTTTAAATTTTACGTGTTAGTATTGTTATAATAACTGTATTTTTGTAATAAAATAATCTATCCAGTCTGAAAGATGAGCGTCGTGTGAAAAGCATTTTCGTTACACTTATAGGCTTTTATTTTGAAAGCAAACTCAACTCACTTCTGTTTTTGGTGCTGCCATTCCTTTGTGGGTCTTGCCGCGGTGTGAATCGGGGGATCTTGAAGAAGATAACGGATCCTACGAGGCAAGAAAAGAAAAACCGCCGTTCCTCCTGGTCGATGCGCACATGTATGCGTTGTGTTGCGGTTGTCCGACGAGCAGCGTTGACCCGAGGCCCTCCCGAACCGCCTCTCCGTCGTCCTCTTGACTGCTGGATGGAAGCTCAGTTAGCTATCTGAGCTGACGGCGATGATGATGATGATGATGTATCTGAGGATTTATCCCGGTGCCTTTCACTGAGATGGAGCCAGCGACGTTCTTCAAGTGGAGCTGCTTACTAGCCAGCTAGGACCTGGGTAGCTAAATGGAAAAGCGGTTATATCGCGCAGGATTTTTTTTAAACACCATCACTTCGGTCGGGATCAGATTTAACACATTTAACATGCCGACTAGGAAAATTTGCTGATTTTGTATTAGGTTGATTTCATCATATATCTGGCTGTAACTATTAGTTTTAACCTCAGGCCGTCCTTGGATGCTTCAGTGACATTAATTGGGTGAGTAACACGAGCTATTAGACTTTTACTACTAAACTACAGGGTGGGACTACACTCTCTGGATGAGGCGCCACCGCTGCGCTTTGCACCAGACACACATCCATTGAGTTATACGTTTTGTAGCGACTCTAAAAAAACGACCAGAGCAGTAAAAACCTTCGAGGTACCTCTGGTATGTATGTCATTATTTCACGGTAACGTTGGAACCCACAGGTTGTCGGTTCTGACGTGTTTGGTTCCCTTTATTTTCCCGTTATGCTAACTCACCCCGCTGCTAGCTAGCATTATACAGTACTGGAAGTACGGCAAGCCGTTGTTACATACATCACACTGCATTCAAAGATGTAATATTTATAAATTATATTAAAAAAACGCCATTCAGATTAGTATAAAAGTAGTAATATAGGTAAACAAGTAAAAAAGAGCAATGTACTTAAATAACATTCACAAATACGCTAAAATATCCAATATATATTGTTAATTACTATTTTATAAGACTGTAATAACATTCTAGTCAAAATGTAATTGTAGTCAAAACGGAAATTAAAGATATATCTAAAAAAATCTATCTATATGCAAGTAAAGATGATTAGGTGTTGCTAGTACTGATTTATTTATAGCCTGTTTAAAATAATATTCAATCATGTTCCTAAGAAATATATATTGTTAATTACTATTTTATAAGACTGTAATAACATTCTAGTCAAAATGTAATTGTAGTCAAAACTGAAATTAAAGATATATCTAAAAAAATCTATCTATATGCAAGTAAAGATGATTAGGTGTTGCTAGTACTGATTTATTTATAGCCTGTTTAAAATAATATTCAATCATGTTCCTAAGAAATATATATTGTTAATTACTATTTTATAAGACTGTAATAACATTCTAGTCAAAATGTGATTTTTGGTAGTCAAAACTGAAATTAAAGATATCTCTAAAAATCTATCTATATGCAAGTAAAGATGATTAGGTGTTGCTAGTACTGATTTTTTTTATATCTTGTTTAAAATAGTAATCATGTTCTTAAGAAATATCCAAACTAATTGTTAAAAAATGTTATTACATTTTTTTCGTGATTATTTTTATGTTAATATCTTAAGTTGTATTAGGAATAGTTGGTATCCTAAATAATATTCTTACTAGCTAGTGTTCTATTTAAATGTTTGTTCTTTTTTTCTAGTTATTTATAATGTAACTTTTGTTTAGTAACAATGTTATCTGCAATGCAAGTTCTAGATGAAAAGATTGTACTTCTGGATAACTGGAGCTGAAGGTTTGACACACATGAATGGGAAATTTGTTTATGTAAGAATATTATTTAAGATGTGATGTGTTGATTGTGGATAACATAAACAGCATTCAGGTTATATGACACCTGATGAACAGTCCTTTTAAGGTCCTGTCTTCACATGTTTTGGATGGGAGCCAGGTACCATTTACAATTAATCATATTCATAAAATCTGTTGAATAATAATCATCAGAGCATAACGTCCTCTGTGCATGTGTTGCATGTTAAATGTTAACTAGCCTTTTGCTAAAACTTAAATATTAACTGCACAATTTATTTGAAGCAAAAAAAATATATATATATAATGTATAATGGTTCCCTCGGAGACTACATTTGAGTTCATTAAGTTATTAATATAGTCTATAAATGTCTTTAAATAGAAATGGAGATCATTAGAACTTTAATTGAAATCTGTGGAAGATTCACAGGAGGCTGAAATGTGAATCTGGAATATTCAGAACCAGAATTATTGACCAGCAATCTCTGGTTTTAGCTGAATTTTGGTAGTGAACGGCTTCCTGTATTCTGTTTTTGTTAGTATCTGATGGTTTGTGTATAACGCTGTAAACTGGAACACAGTTTGTCAAACAAGACAAGACACTAACTGCTGCCGTGTGTCCTCCAGACGGCGTGATTCAGGATGGCACAGCTGTTGGACGGCGCCGGCAAACTGGGCTGGGTTCTCCTCAAGTCGGTGCTCCGTTTCACCTTCATGTTCTTCAACAACTGTGTCGCCATCCCGTCCTACTGCTTATACCTGCTGCTGCTCCAGCCACTCAGAATATGGGACAGCTCCGCCTTCTGGCACATCGAAGGGGTCATGTTCAAGTGGCTGCTGGCTATGGTGTCTTCATGGGGCTGGATCGCAGGTTATACAGGTAGGACCCTCACCGTCTCTGTGCCTTTATGTTTCACTTGCTGTTATGTATTTGCATGCTGGTTTGACAGCTTAAACCATGGTTTTACTTTCAAGGCACGGACTGTAGGTGAGAATATCTGAAAAATACACGCACGCAGAAATAAGTCACTAGAACAGAAAGAACAGATGGTTGAATATAAATGAGACGGCAGAAGAAAGCCTTTTGAACAACTTGCCTTTTGAATCTTTTAAGTGACTCCGCTTCCTAATGTTTCCACTCATATTACCAAATAATCAGGGTGACATGTTTCTATAGATGGAATTTCCATGACACCGTTTCCTTTATTCTGAACCATGTGACCTGTGTTGGCAGAATGTGTCGGAACAAGCACAGGCTGCAGTGCGAAAGGTGTTAAAATATTGATTTTTACCATAATTAAGATTTGTATAAAAATGAGTTTAAAAAGACACGGTGTATTGAGCCCAGTAACTAACAGCATTTCAGCTTCCAAACTTAAATCAAAGTTTTCTGGCCTTTTTTTCTATGTGACAACATTGCAAAGCTCGGGGATTCCCCTTTTTAAATACAGAGCGGGAATTCCTAGTAAACAAAACTAGCTTGTTGCCAGATTTCAACACTACATATTTTCTTTAAAGCTTTTGACGTGGAAAATTCAAAAAAAAAAATTCAGAACGTTTATTGTGTCTCATTTTGCACTTTTACTGTAAAAAAAAAATTTCAACTATTAGTATTAAGACTTTACGTTTGAACTACATTCCATTTCTTTAAAAAGGAAGAAAATGAACATTTGACTTTCCAGCAGACACAAAAACACATGCAAGCAAAAACACTTTGTCATCCTCCACTAAATCTGAAGTGTGGTTTTGTTTTGATTTTACACAAGTGCTAAGAGGAGGCTTTTTTAAGGTGGTCACCTTGTGTGCACAACATGCAGAAAGTAAAGTCACTGTGAAAGGATGAAAAGTGGGTCTAATGAGTCATCTGCAGGGCCATTGGCTTGCTGTTTATGATCAACATGAGCTTATTATTTTACTTTTAGTCTGATATATGTGGGCTTTGAAAGGAAGCTCCTTCTCTTTTGGCGTGTCAGATTTGTTAATTTAAGCCCTATTCTGACGGGATTAGTTTTACCTAGGGACCCCATGTAATAAATAAATTACCCCCCGACGTCTGTGTTTT
>JARVGW010000086.1:14996816-15022057 GCA_031762495.1 Anablepsoides rubrolineatus | reverse complement strand
CATTTAGCTAGTGTTTTATTACATTTAGCTAGTGTTTTATTACTTTTAGCTAATGTTTTATTACTTTTAGCTAATGTTTTATTTCTTTAGCTAGTGTTTTATTACATTTAGCTAGTGTTTCATTACTTTTAGCTAATGTTTTATTTTTGTAGCTAGTGTTTTATTACTTTTAGCTAATGTTTTATTACTTTTAGCTAATGTTTTACTACTTTTAGCTAATGTTTTATTTTTTTAGCTAGTGTTTTATTACATTTAGCTAGTGTTTTATTACTTTTAGCTAATGTTTTATTTTTGTAGCTAGTGTTTTATTATTTTTAGCTAATGTTTTATTACTTTTAGCTAATGTTTTATTACTTTTAGCTAATGTTTTATTACTTTTAGCTAATGTTTTATTTTTTTAGCTAGTGTTTTATTACATTTAGCTAGTGTTTTATTTCTGTAGCTAGTGTTTTATTACATTTAGCCAGTGTTTTATTACTTTTAGCTAATGTTTTATTTTTTAGTTAGTGTTTTATTACATTTAGCCAGTGTTGTATTACTTTTAGTTAATGTTTTATTTCTTTAGCTAGTGCTTCCCTCCCAGGGAAATTCCTGTGCAAACGTTCAGACTTGCCAGAGAAGAGCAGACACAAATATCTGAAACAACAACCATGTCTAGGTTTCCTCAGATGCTGCTTTTAAAGAAAAAGATTTGTTGTAAATCAGCAACTTAAGATTTATACAAGAAATGCATTTTCCTGACCTCTGCTGCTAAATTTGAGTTTTACTCAAGACAAAGAAAAAAATACATTTTCACTTTAATTCATCTGAAATCAAAGGTTTGGTCGTGCTTGAGGCGTAATTTGACCATTTGGATTTGTGAAGTTTTATTAACTATTTACAAATAATAAAAAAAAAAAATATATATATATATATATAATAAACTATTTGCTTGTTATTATTGCATGTGAAGTGGTATTTTATGTTCATACATGTTGCTGGTTGTTTGTGTCTTTGTAAGCAGCCAACCATAAAATAATCACCTGTGTCATCTTCACCAGCCTTAAATCACTAATATATTAGCAGGAAACATTTGCGTGCAGCTGGTTTCTTCCCTCACTGAGAGGTTTTGTTTGTTTGATTGGGACAGATTTACACGAGACGCTGTCTGGACAGGAATATTGAGCAGATGTTGAGCGCAGAGGAAAATGCTGGTCTCAGGCAGGAGATGATAACCTCTATTTGAAGGTGACCAGGAGCTGCCTGTGTGGGACTGCAGTTCACTAGAGACCCCTGCTGGGCAGAGATGGGATTTCACCATCAGCTCTTTTTTTTAACTTGACCCACAAAAAATCTTTTTTTTATTTAGCATTTATTATTTTAAAGCTTGATTCACAAAAAAAATGTTATTGTATTTGAAAAACAGCTGAAGAACTACAGCTCCTCTCTTGTAATTTAAATACATCAAATAATATTTTATTTTACTTTAAAAATGACTAAACATAAATATTACAGTAGAGTTGAAGCAAACAGCAACTATTTAATTGAAAAACTCACTTGTCACTTGTTATTGCCAATCGATACAAAAGGCAAATAATCATGTAATTGTCTATTTCTTTGTGTTAGCAAAATATCTCATAAACCACAGGAGGTATTTTAATAAAACTCCCAGAAATGAATCATCAAATATACATTTGCAGCTTTTTATTAAGTCAACTCATTCAAAATGGTCGCCAAAGCTGTCTATAACTCTGATAATTTTACAGATGCTGAGCTAAAATCTGGTGTGGTGGTAGTTGAGAGTCATCCCAAACAGATAACAAATGGCACCTGTTAAAACCTGGTTCTGTAAGGTGGCAGGTGACCTGCATTAAACAAATGCTTTTTTCTGTTCTATGTTGGACTCTAAAGATGTTTCAATTTGTTTTTTTTTTTTGTTTGTTTGTTTAAAATTAAAAACGGCTAAACCTGCACCACTGTAAACTCTCTGAGAAGTTATTTTGGGTTTTCAGGACCGCTGCTTTTCTCTGAGCTGCAGCTGACTTCTCAGTTTCTCGACGGCCGAACCGACTGAACTGTTGCAGTTAGATGTTTCTGACTCACTCGTGAGTCATTTAGTGGAGCTGTGTGAGTCTGTCTGCTGCCGGGGCTCCCCTCAGCACTTCTGTCTGCCTGTGACACTTAATGAAAACACAAACATCATCAGCAAACACAGACAGACAGCTGGAATCGACACCCGTTGGAGGTGAGCTGCTCTGTTCTCAGAAATCTCAGCTGACACCTTGGGTTCAAACTGCAGACTGTTGGTAGAGCTGTTGCCTCTCAGGAAGAAGGTTGTCAGGCCGAATCCCGGTCGGGGACCTTTCTGGGTGCATGTTCTCTCTGTGCATGCGTTGGTTTTATCCGGGTAGTCTGGTTTTCTCCCACAGACCAATAACATGAGTGTTGGTTCTATCTGTGTCGGGCTGCTCGGCCCGATTTGACGTTAGCCACTGCTGCTCATTGATTGGTTTACTGACCGGGTGGGCGGGGTTATGTCACACAGATAATAACTTTACGTTCAAGTAGCTAATAATAACAAGCTAACATTAGCTACCATTAGCTGTACAATCTTCAGTACTTTACCTTTAAGTTTGGTGTAGTCTATTATTGTTGTGTTGCAAATAAAATAGAGTTACAGAGAAGTTCAGGTTTTAGGTTTTTATCTGACATGTATACCTGCTGCTTGGTTTCTTTGTGTAGAGGCTGTTCAGATTTGTCGTTTGTTATCTGCAGGTTGTCACCTCCGGGTGCACTCACACCTGATGGTTAATGCACACAAATTGTTTCTGCAGTCGGAGGTCATTTACCTGCTCTGTACGCAAATACAGCCACGTCACACAGGTTGTCAGATAGGTGATAGAACAGGTCTGCTGATGTTTTTATTTTAAAATGTGATTATTCTGAGCTGTTTTAATTAGCTAACACTGTCTCAGGGCAAAAAAACGAGGGTTCAACCCAAACCAACCTCATGTTTATTTAGGTTTAAAGGGGACCTATTATGCAAAATTCACTTTTTTTACATGTTTTGCTTCAGTTTGGGTCTGTACTGCCTCCAGAAACAGAATACTGCCAGCTGTTTTCTGACAATATGTAAATGTTTTGTTAGTGTCAGCAAATGAGCTGTTTCAAAAACCTGCGGATTGTTACATCACAATCTAGGCAACCTGGCAGGGCGCGCCCAGCCCCTCACCTGGTAACCCAAGCGGAGGCTCCGCCCACTTCTTCACAGGACAACCACGTTAGTTCTGCTGTTTTTACAACAGTCATGGAGAACAGAGATGAATAGTTTATTAAAGCTTTTAGCCAAAATAAAAACACTAAACACACAAAAAAAGACCAAATCTTCAGAATATTCCCAATGAGCTCATTTTTTTATTTTCATTTTTCTTTTAGCCAAAGATTTGCACTCTGCTGCCTGAGTGGGATCACATCAGGTCAGAGCGAGCTCAGGACGGATTATGTTCAGACTCCCGTAGGTGGGCGGATTAAAGAGGTCCAGACCCTCTCTGAAGGTGGTCTGAGGGAGTTCAGACTTGTGTTTCTTTTTATCAGTTTGCTGCTTTTTAAGATGCAAAGAATAAGACGGCATATAAAGACGTTCTAAAACTATGAGAATCAAATTAAAATCTCAGCAGATTATTAGTATTTTTAATTTAACGTTCTCTTTCACGTTGACTTGTTTTAGTGGTTTTACTGGTTTGTGGATATTTGTTAGTGAAAGTTCAGTAAAGATTTGTCACGTTTCACATTTCTCCCCCTCTGGTTTTCTCCCCCGTCAGGATGTACCCAATAAAAGAGGTTCCTGTGGAGGCCGAGGCCCTGACCGACTGGCTGTACCAGAGGTTTGTGGAGAAAGAAGAGCTGTTGGCCCACTTCTACAACACAGGTAGGTCCGACACGGTCAACACTTTAAAGTAGGTTTAGAACATCAGACTATATGTTCAGCCTAAAGAGCAGAAGAGCTTATTACTCTGACTTCACAGTAAGTTTAACCGGAGGCAGTGTGAATGCTTGTTGCTGAAAGATTCTTATTGAAAGCTGCTGAAGAAGCTGAAAATGTTTAAAAACTAAACTGTTAATGTGAGTTCAGTTTGAACAGCTGTCGTTTGCTGAAAGTAGGAAAAAAGTGGAAAAAACAGCTAAAATGTAGCTGAAAATAGCGGACAGGTTGGATTTAGCAGAGGGAGGGTAAGAGGACAGTAAAATAGCTGACATTTGCAGTCAAAGTACAAAACATTTTGTGTTTTGTGATAAAATAATAGAAAAAGCTAAAACAAGCTGAAAATAGCTAAAAAGCTGATAGTAGCAAAAAGCGTATGTTTGCTGAATTAAGCAGTAAGAAGCTCACAATCAGTAAGATCACAATCAGGTTAAGTTATTGTAATAGAAAAAAATGCTAAATTTAGCTAAAATCAGCTAAAACTAATTTCAGCTGAAATAGTAGCTTAAAAGGCAAAAAAAACCGATTTAAATTGGCATCAAAAAGACAAAATAGGCACAAAGAAAAAATTGGCAGAAAAAATAAAATTTGCCAAAAACAAGAAGCTGAAGAAGGCTGAAATTAGCACAAAGAAGCAGAACCAGAGTAAAAAGTAAAGATTTCTAAACATTTTGAAGAGTTGTAAGGATGTTGAAGACAGCTCCATTTATTTCAGTGAGGAAAAAAATGGCTGAAGAAGCTAAATAGCTGAAAAGTTGCTGAATTATCAAAAGTCATAGCACCCAAGACATGAATGAGCTGAATGTTTTGATGTGAGAATTGTTTAAATAGAACAAAAAGAATAAATACCCATCATCTCTCTGTATTCATCCCCCCACAGGGTCATTCCCTCCTCCAGACGGACAGAAGGAGGCAGCGTCCCGACAGATGACCCTTGACCCCGTGTGGCTCTGCATGATCCAGTCGTTTGCGTTCGCCTCGGGCTACATGTGGTACAACGTCCTCCAGTACCTCTACTGCTGTTTATTTTGAGCGTGCTGACGGGAGTCTTTATCGGACCACTGGAAAAGCCTCAGGATCGGACGGCGTGTGGCCTCATCGTCACACTTTACCCCCTCCTCCTCCCTCTACGATGGATGAATGTACATCTGCAACGGTGGAGAGACTTAACAAGGAACAACGAGAAAAAAACAACAAGTAAAAGAACTCAAATTGACAAGAAATCCGTACCAATATGGTGACAGAGGTAGTTAACTTGCACACAGACCTAACGCCACACAACTCGCTCCAGCAGAATAATCTCTCACGCCCCTCACGTCTCACATGTTAATGTTTACACGTCCCTTTCATGTAGACACCACCTACAGGACTTTTAATCAGAGTTAACGAGGCTCAGGACTGGACTGGACTGGACTGGACACCCCTTTCCAAGGCTTTAGGCGCAGTAGTTCCAACAGAGTATGCAGTATGAACGGACGAACGCAAAACACCCGTAACTCTTCCTCCTCCTCCTCGTGAGAGTCGCCGTCGAAGCCCACCGGACCTCTCTTTCAGTCGGTTTATGAGCCAGCTTGGCTACACCTTCCAGAGCGAACGGCGTGTTTAAAAAAAAAGAAGTAAATAAAAAAACACAGCAGACGCTCACTCTGGCCTTCATTGCACTAAAGATCCATACTGCCCTGACTGCTCCCTGCCCCAGGAAAAGACTCCAAAAAGAAAAGAAAAAAAACCGTAGCTGGTTGATGTTTTTCATTTCTTTCATTTTTCTTTCCTCGACCTCAACTGCATATCTTCACAACGACGACGGCCATCGTATTTGTTGTCGATGTTTGTTTGTTTTTATTATTTGGTTTCCTCATCGGTCTGTCCGCCTTGTCTTTCGTGGCCGTATCGTGAGCTTGCTGAAAAAAAGAAAAGAAAAGAAAAACGGGTGAGGGGGGGGACATGTTTGTAATAAAGACCCTGATGAAAGCCGAAAAAAGGACGCATCGCTTGATAAGGATTGTTTTCCAACACCGTCTATGAAACATAGAAAATAAAATCATCTTTTAAAGACAGGGAAATAAAAATCAATCCGGTTAGATTTCCATCCCGAGGAGCATTTTAGCAACTGAAAAAGCAGAGACTCTCTCCTGCTGGACTACATAGTTTTACAAATACTGAAGCCATATGCTTACTGTCGGCGGTGGGAATTAAAAAGAAACAAAAAAAACTTTCTCTGTTTGTTTTTATAGGAAGCTACCCCAAGAGGTTTTGGCATACAGAGTTTTAGGTGTCATAACTGTAAATTTACAGCATAACCTGCCTAAGTGAGTGTGTGTGGTCGTCTTTAACCCTCATTTTTTTTTATAGATATGAATCATGTCGTGTTGCTCTGTGACGTCACTTTTTGAAAACAGATTCACCTCCAGTGGTCAAAGAGTTTATTTCTTTTTTTTATTTTTTAGATGACATAAACTGTTCTCTCTCCGTGTCATCAGTATGTTTAAATCTTGTAACAAAGTTGAGAAAATGTTGGAAATGACTGCAGCGTCTACTTAATTTTTTTTTTTTGTGATCATTTTATTTTGAAATATGAATGTTTTCTGGAAGGAGGGGTGCAAACAAAAAGAAAAGTATTACCCTGATTTTTATTTTTTTTTAATCACGTTTTTACAATAAAGGCTGCTGTAGCTCCTCGTGCGCAGCGGCAACCTTTTTAAATACAGATTTAATGGAAGAGCCTTATCTTAAATAATTCCTCGCATTCCCTTTTGACACATTGGGGTTTTTGTTGTTTTTTTAGGTGTTGAGATAAAAGTGGGCCAGCGTGGAAGGAATCATTTCGGGGGGTTCGATTGTACCTGCGTCATGGTTTTGAGGTCAGATAAATTTGTAGCTTATTAAGCCTGCTTTAATCGTACAAATTAGAGAGGAACAGTAGATATATCATTGTCAGACTAATGCAAAAAAAAAAGAAAGGTGCATTTCATTTTTAGTTGCTGCCCTCCTGCTGTGCCACTGTTTAGTGAAAAACTGTGTGAAATACAAAAAAAGGGCTACCTGTCGAGGTAGGTGAAAACATTTTGAATCAGACTGTAAATGTGTCATCGTTCAGATTCCCCCTTCATTGTGAGAGTGACCTCAAACAAAGCATCTTTATTTGATTTGATTTCTTTAATTTGATTTATTTTTTTATGGTTCAATCACATTTCCAAAGAAGGCAGGGAAATAATGTTCTGCTAGATGTGGTTTCAGGAAATGAACACAGTTGAGGTTTTAAACATATTGTATTGGAACTGTCTATAATTTTATTTTATTTTATTTTTTCCATTTTGTACTTCTCCTTTAATTCCTAGCTACACAGCCATTTTACAACACAAAAAACTTGTGCTGGAATAAAACAAAGATCCTAACAGTGTGCATTTCTTTGTTGTGTTTTAGCGGTCCACGTGAAATCTTTCTAAATGTTGAAATGACTGACCAGAAAGTCTTGTAAAAAGTATGAATATATATATATTAATTGGCTTATTTACTTAGTCACACATTTTCTTGTTCAAAGAAAAAACATACATTTTTCCTTTCTGAACACAACCCTAATAATTAAGTGTTAATGAAGTATAATTAAGTGGTAAAAGCTAATTTGTTGTTCTTGCAGCTATAGCTGCTGCAGCTAATGCACAACATTAGCATTAGCAAATAAGTAAACACTTTCTAGTTTTTTCACTTGTCTATAATGTTTTAACATCTTGCACTTTTAACTTCAATATCTTGTATTTTCAAAACTCTGAAGACGAGAATCAAGGCTGAACAACAGTAAGTGAGCTGGAAAACAGGATTAAATACTCAGAGTTTTACCAAAATATTAAAGGGCTAACTGTGAGGATGATGCTGCTGGTGGAAGACACACACACTCTGCACAGGGGGTGAACAAGGTCACCAACATGACACAGACACATTCATCTCTACAATCACATTAATGCTCTCTGCAGAGGCACCGGTGTTCCTCCTCAGATACCTGCTGAACTATTTCACGGAGCAGTGCTCCCCGGGGCCCTCGGTGTCACGCTGCAGCGATGGCGGCATCCCCTGAGTCAGCGAGCAGTAAAACATCCAGCTGTGGAACAGCCGAGCGTCACTGCAGCAGAGTTACCTCTGCAGCTGCTGCTGGTGTTCAGACCCCAGGTCAAATCTGTCTGAGGTCATGATGTAAACAAAAACAGAATGCAAACCTGTTTGCATTCTGTTTTTGTTTACATCATGACCTCGGTTACAGCCTCACAGTCACCTCAGCAGAGGTGAAGGGGGTTATTATGGGACGGAGCTGTCCTCTCTCTGCCACTCGTGCACTTGCCTCCAGCAACCAGACCATCTCTGTTGTCAGTTTTCCACTCGCTCCCCACCACCACCTTCCTCCTCCTCATCCTCACCACAAATGTTCTGGCAGACGTCCAAACTCCTCCAGCCCTTTGGAGGAGTGACCTTCGCAGAGGTTGACTGACAGGCCGATGTTCTCTGAGAGGATAATCTGAACTGGTTACGGATGTGGGGCTCCACTGAAGGGACCCCCTCACTGACAGAGACCACCTTTATCTCAGACAGGGAGCCCGTGTTTAAAAAAACCATTCACCCCTGCTGAAACTAAAATAAATGCTTTTCTGACCTTGGCTTTGAGTTCAGGATTCAGATAAATGAGTGGGAAAAAAACAAAATGATGACTCTTACTGATATTTACTTATTTATTTATATACTCTTATCTCATCAAAAAGGACAAGTCCTTTTAAGAACATCTGTAGAATTAACTTCATTGGTTAAGAGTGATCAGCTGTGGCAGCCATCTTGAATTTGGTTAATTCCAAAAATAGTTGTAGAGTTTCAGTAAATTTCATCCAGTTTTTTTAAGAGATATTTTGCTAACAGACAAAGAAAGTTGAATCAGACAGTTAATGCTAAAGTTTTAGGCAAAAAAAATAAACAAATAAGCACTTAGATTGTGTGTTCAGAGTTTTGTTCCAGATTTATTCAGATAACTATCTGGAATAAGAATACTAACTGGTAGCTTTAATTTAATACTAAAATAGATCACACAATTCAGGGAAATGTATTACTAAAAATGTTAATTCACTTTTTTTTTTAATTCAAACATTTTATTTTTATATTTATAATTTATTAATTTATCCTATGTTTTTGGCGCCACTTTGTGGCCAGAAGACTGAACGTCACCTACCCGCGATACTCTCGCGGTTCTTAGGCGCTTAGCAACCTCGCGAGTTGTTTCTCCTCACCAACCAATCAGGAGTCAGCGTGCTTCGAGCGCCAGCCAATCATAGCCAAGCATTTCGGCACCAGTTTAAAAACAGTCAGCGCACTTCCTGTTTAAGAAGCAACAACAACAAGCGACTGAAGCGAGCATGTGACGGGGAATGTAAACTTTAGACTTAATTACATAATTTTAAAAGGCAAGAACGATTTATTTTGTGAAAAGTCTGGACGGATTTTTAAATTGCTGGTTTAATTCAACATTAAACCACACACATCGCTGAGCTACCGTTAATTTCGGTGCTGTTCAGATGCCGTCCCGTGTGGAGGACTACGAGGTTTTGTACACTATAGGCTCCGGTTCTTACGGACGGTGCCAGAAAATAAGACGAAAAAGTGATGAAAAAGTGAGTATTTCTTCCAAATGCAAATACAACCCAGGGTTTTAAAAGATAGTCCAAAAAAAGAGGCTTTTAAAACAACTTTATTGTGACAGTAAAAATGCAATGAACAGTAATTATGTGAATGATTCTCAACTACTAGCCCACCTATTTGTAGCATGATATCTATAAAACTTACTAAATTATATCGATTTTTGTGTTTTCCAAGGTCAGTTGTCTGTGTTGGCCATCTTGAATTAGATTGGCTCCAAAAGTTAATCAGCTTTAGATGTACACCTAATGATTATCTACGGATAGTTTTAATAAAATCCTTCCAGTGGTTCATTAGATATTTTGCTAACACAGACAGACAGAAATTACTCCAAAGAGTTATAAGCACATTTTAAAGAAAGATATTGCACAATTTTTTAGCCCTCAGGATATATGTTGAGGATCAGTCTCAGTTACTACCCCCACAAATTCTAGATTGATCTCTGTAAAATTGACTGAATGGTTGCCATCAATGTTTTTGCAAAAAGCACGTTCCTATGTCGGCCATCTTGGATTTGATTGACTCCAAAAGGTAATGAGTTGTTGATGTAAATCCAGTGTATAATCTATGGAAGATTTATTAAAATCCATGCTTTGGTGTATGAGATATTTTGCCAACAGACAGACAGAAACAGTCTTTTTGTGTGTAGGTCCTTGTGTGGAAGGAACTAGACTATGGCACCATGGCAGAGAGCGAGAAGCAGATGCTGGTTTCAGAGGTCAACCTTCTGAGGGAGCTGAAGCACCCAAACATCGTGAGGTACTACGACCGCATCATAGACCGCGCCAACGCCACGCTGTACATCGTCATGGAGTACTGTGAAGGAGGGGACCTGTCCTGCCTCATCAACCGCTGCATCAAGGAGAGGTAACCACGGTCAGGGGGGTGGGGGTCTGCAGGGGTTCCTCCTCTGAGAATCTTAGAGTTACAGTGTCCCCGCAGGCGTTACCTGGAGGAACAGTTCATCCTACGGGTGATGGCGCAGCTCACCCTGGCCTTGAAGGAGTGCCACAGGCGCAGTGACGGCAGGGCCACGGTTCTGCACCGGGACCTGAAGCCCGCCAACATCTTCCTGGACATCAGGCAGAATGTGAAGCTGGGTGACTTCGGCCTGGCCAGGATTCTGAACCACGACACCAGCTTCGCCAAGACGTTTGTCGGAACGCCGTACTACATGTCTCCTGTAGGCTGAGTGTTAAAAGCATCAAGTGTTCTCAACCCAATTCAGGAGAATAATTCATATTATGTTTAGCTTGTTGGGGTTTGTAAAGTACTTATGAATAATTGTCACGTTTAGTTTTCAAAAAATATTTTGTTGTGAAAATCAAACTAATCTATGAATTACACCGATGGGACGGAACAGTTTGAATTTCCAAGCCGAAGCTGAAATTGTAGCTGAAAGCTACAATTTAGTAAAACTGTTGCTACAAACTAAAATCAACAAAACCATAGCTAAAAGCTAAAATTAACAAATCTATAACTAAAAGCTACAATGAGCAAAACTGTAACTAAAAGCTAAAATAAATAAAGAATGGGAACAAAAAGCAAAAAAGGATCACAGCAATAGCTAATAGCTAGAATTGGTGAAAAAAAGTAACATAAAAGCAAAAATCAGCAAAATGTTGCTATAATCTAAAACTAGCATAACTAACTACCGGTAAGCTATAATTCACAAAACCCTAACTAAAAGCTCAGAACTACAAAACTGCAGCTATAAGCTAAAATAAATTAAACTAGCTAATAGCTAAAATCACCAAATCCATAGCTAAAAGTAGAAAAGCAGTAGCTAAAAGCTAACTGGACCATCAGAAAACAAAAATAGAACATGTTTACTGAAACAAAAGTAGCAACAGCAAAAAAAATCTTAATGTGTTTTTTTTTTAAAAAACGAAATATTTTGAAAAGTATAAAATAAATAAATAATAAATAGTGTTTAGGAAAAATCACAAACAGGAATCCATTCGTGTGGATGACGACTCAGCATTCCCACAATAATCTGTTTTTATAATGTTTAATCTGATAAATAATCTTTGAGCATCAGATAATTTGCTGTGAGTCACATGCTGACTATTTATACTTCAAAATAAACCAATTAAAAATAAAACCATTTTAAACAACAAGAAACGTTTTCCATCTTTTCTTTTTTTTCATTTGTTCTTTCAGGAACAGATCAACAGGATGTCGTACAACGAAAAGTCAGATATTTGGTCTCTTGGGTGTTTGCTGTATGAACTTTGTGCATTATCGTAAGTTTTGCAAACACTTCTTATTTTTAACAGATCAGCAGTTTTCCGTCAGATCTGACAGTTTTCTCGCTCAGGCCTCCATTCACGGCGTACAACCAGAGAGAGCTGGCGGAGAGGATCAGGGAGGGGCGGTTCAGAAGAATCCCGTACCATTACTCCGAGGATCTGAACTCGCTGCTCGGCAAAATGCTGAACTTAAAGGTTTGAAACTTTGAACGTAGTTTGTGTTTTCTACGGGAGGTTCATTAAAACCAGTGGTGTTTGTTGACAGGACTACCTGAGGCCATCTGTGGAGTCCATCCTCCAGAGCAGCCTGCTGAGGGTTGTGGTCGCCAAGGAGCAGAGAAGGAGGAGGTCGCCGGACCCCGGCTGCCCCCACAACAAACCGGCTGAGGCGTCCCCACCTACTGCCGAGCTCCGGCTGAGGGAGCAGGCGCTGCGAGACCGAGAGCGAGCGCTGAAGGAGCGCGAGGAGCGGCTGGAGAGTAAGACTTCCAGGTTTTAATGAGCCGCACAAACATCACAGCTGATAAAGCCGAAACCTTCCTCGGCTGTTTCTGACAAGTCGACCGGTTCTGGTTCTGGTATCTGATCTGTAAGAGCTAAAAGTGTTGATGACTCTAGGCTACTACCACATCATACTTTAGCTTAATATTTATCAAACTGACTGAGTTACAGCTGATTTTAAAATGAGCAAAATGCAAACTACATTGAGCAAAAAAGTGAAATGCTAAAATTAGCAGAACAGTAGCTAAATTAACAAAACTATAGCTAATAGCTGAAAGTGATAAGTGTAAGAAAAAGTTAAAATCAGTATAAAAGTTATAAAAGTTTTTTTTTACTAAAATCTAAAACTGACATAACTAAAGCTAAATGCTAGACCTTGGAAACCCATAGTTAAAAGCTAAAAACAAAACTGCAGCTACAAGCTAAAGTTTGTTCAGTTGTAGCCAAAAGCTAAAATTAACAAAACCTTAGCATAAAGCGACAATCAGCAAACCAGTGGCCAAATGCTGAAATAAAAAAAAGATAGCTAAAGTTGAAAAACAGTAGCTAAGTGCTTAATAAAAAAAGCTAAAATCTGCAAAACAAAATTAACTAAAATCAAAAACTATCGTAACAAAAACTACATCGTAATTCGCAAAACCATAAAATTAGACCTCATAACAAAACTGCAGCTAAAAGCTAAAATTAGCTAAATTGTAGCTCAAAACTAAAATAAAACTATAATTACAAGTTACAATAAATACAACTGCAGCTAAATAGCAAAACCTTAGCATAAATCTGCAATCAGCAAAGCAGTAGCTTACTGCTGATGTTAACAAAATGGTAACTAAAGAAAAACCTGTAGCTTAAAGCTAACGGAGCATGAAAAGATAAAAATAAAACACATTTACTAAACGGACTTTAAAGAGAGAAATGTTTTTGAATAAATTTAAAAGATCATAATGCATTTCAATGAGTATTTTTTTAAATTTGTTATATTTTGAAAACTCAGTTTAAATCAGCCTTCTTGATTTGTGTTGATTTTAAAAGTTAATTAGTTTCAGATGCAAAGCTAACGACTTTGTTCTGAAAGTTTCACTAAGATATGTTTGCTGGTTCAAATGATATTTTGCTAACAGACTCAATCATTTAATGCCAAACATTAGCACAATATTTGTAAAACCTGAAGCAACTTTTGTGTTTTCTATGGTCATTTGACTGTGGCAGCCATCTTGAATTGAGTCAGCTCTAAAAGGTAATCAGCTGTAAACAAACATGGAATGGTTGTTCCCTGAAAGTTTTATTAAAACCCGTCCTGTAGTTTGTGAGATATTTTGCTAAAAGTCAGAGTTGACAAACAAAGATATGAGCGAAACATCATGACCTTTGGCTTCAATAACAAGACGAGGATGCAGTTTTGTGGTAAAAACAAAAAAACGTCTGGTTGCGTCTGACTGGGCCCATGTGGTTGGAGCAGGTTTGTTCATGTTGCATCTTGCAGAAACATTTCGATCAAATGCTGACCCACTTCTCCCACTTCTCCTGTGCGTTTATGAAAAATACTGTTAACAACACAAGTTTTATTTATTTTTGATGGCAGGACGAGAGCAGGAGTTGTGTGCACGTGAGCGACTGGCGAACGAGAAGCTTGATCGGTAAAACTTCTGCAACAGTTTGACCTATTTTTTTTTCATTCGACACTATTGTTCACTCTGACCTGTGCTTTCAGAGCAGAGAGTTTGCTGAAGGATCACAGCCGCCTGCAGCTCCAGAAGGACCCGACACTGCTCTGTGGTGCAGACATAGGTATGGGAATCCAACTGGAACGTTTGGACTTTCTGAACCGAGGCAGAAACTGAGACAGCTGTGTTTTTTACGTGTTAATGAATCTGTGATGAACTCATGTGAATAAAGTTTTATTTTATTTTTTTTTTACACCAGTGTTGTTAATTACAACAAAATGTGTCTCCAAAACATCTTGTTCGATAAAGTTCTTAGGTCATTTTGACTCCCTGCTCTGTTCGCCGCAGATCTGGAGAATCTATCCCCCGGCAAGAAGAAGGTCCACTTCGCCGGTGAAAGCAAAGAGAACCTGCAGCCTGATGGTCAGCAGAGCGAAACATCACAGGAAGTCATCCTGAGGAGGCTGCAGGCCGCCAATCTGCGCGCCAAAAGACTGAACGAGATGGAGAAGATCTGCCAGTTCAAAAGCAGACAGATCCTCGGCATCCGTTAACATCACAAACATAACATGTCTTGCTATGAATGTGAAAATCTCCTAATCTTACATGTAAATCTAATATGTTTAAGATGCAGTTTTGATTGTAGTGATTGTGAAGCAAAATGTTATTAGAGCTGTGTCTGTATATATGTGTGTTTTTACGAGCAGCTAATGTGATTTCCAATGTATATTTTGCAATATTTATAATAAAAAGTAGATTATGTTTAGGAATAAAATCTGAATTGTCCTCCTAATGGTTGCTATTGTGGTTCAGTCTGCCTTATTAGGCCCATAACAGATTAATAATTGTAATTTAAAAAGACAGGAAGTGTTTTAACAGCAATCACAGCTATCAGAACTGCTTTAATCAGCAGCTGTTCCCACAAGAGGTCATCAGTTTCCTGTTCAACATTTGAATACAGGCAGTAATGCGAAAATAGATAAGACCAGGACGTCTTTTCTTTGATTTGATTTTTTTTTTAAATACAGCTGATTAACAATTTGGATTGTTTACATTCAAATTTGTTTGCTAGAGAAAAAAATACATTTCGGTTTAAAATTTTATTTTATTGATTAGCTTTAATCGTTTTGAGTGTGGAGTAAAACTGTAAAATTACCTAAAATGTGTTATCGCGAGAATACGTTTACGATTAGCGTGCGTAGCAACCATGGTCGTCCGGCATCTTTGTCCCGCCCTCTTACAATCACAGAGAAGTTCGACTAATCGCAACACTTCTCACACGCCATCAGCCAATAGGAACTGTCGTGGGCGGGCCCAACGTCGTCGTGTTCCGTGTGGAAAGTTTGCCGGCTCGGGTGCAAAGTTTCAACCGTCTGCAAACTGGAGCTCGTCGGCAGACGTGTCTGAATTATGCTGGTAGTGACGTCCGCGGCGTTTTCACACGGTTACTAAAATCTAGAGATACTCCCTTCATTTTATTTTTTGCCCTCTTTCTGATCGTTTGTCTTCGTGTGTAGCTGCTGGCCTGGTATATTAGCGTCGGTCGCATTGTCTCTGGGAGGAGTCTGACAGATGTCCGGGGAGGTTTGAGAGAGGACACCGCGAAGCCACTCTCACTTTAATCTTTGAAACAAAAAAAGGATTTTTAAAAAATGGCCTGCGAGCCCAACAGAGCCCGTTTGTTATGTATGCTGTCTCTGACTTTCTGCTTCTTCATCGTGGAAGTGGTGGTGAGTCGTCTCACCGCCTCTCTGTCGATGCTGTCGGACTCCTTCCATATGCTGTCGGACGTCATCGCGCTGGTCGTGGCTCTGGTCGCCGTGCGGTTCGCCGAGAAAACCCACTCCACCAACAAGAACACGTTCGGCTGGATCCGGGCCGAGGTGATGGGGGCGCTGGTCAACGCCGTGTTCCTCACGGCGCTGTGTTTCACCATTGTCCTGGAGGCCATCGAGCGCTTCACCGAGCCCCACGAGATCGAGAGTCCCGAGGTGGTGATCGGGGTGGGCGCCGCGGGGCTCGTGGTCAACCTGCTCGGGCTCTGCTTGTTCCACGGACACGCCGGAGGAGGAGGAGGCCACGGGCACTCCCACGGCGGGCACTCTCACGGGGGCAAGAAGGGGAAGGCTGGGAACGGGTCGGCGGGAGAGGAGACCAACAACCTGGTGGGGAACCACAACAGCCCGGGAGATGTGAGACAAAGAACCGGTGAGTGTGTTCAAATCCACAGACCTCCTAAAAGTTCCTTCCTCATAAATGTCAACATCTCTGTTAGTAATCCACGTGACTACAGAGTACATTATCACCCACTAAATGTTTAAAACATTGATCTGTTGGGTCACTCTAACCCTGGAAACCTGATCCAAGTCAGACATACAAACAAGACCAAGCTCAGGTGTCCTTCTCTGAATATTTTTAATTAAACATATTCTTCATTTTGTCTTAGACTAGAAAAAATGTATTTGACAAGTTCCAAACTGATCAAAATTAGATGAATTTCCCATAAAACTAACAACTGAAGGTGGATTGCGTAATACTTAAAATGAGTTTTGCCATTTAAAACAATAAATCTAGTGGTTATATCTGTGGTTAGTTCACATGCGTTATAAAATACCATTTGGTACAAGTTATTTGTCTGAACAAGCAAATGTGTCGACAAAATCTGGAAGTTGGTTTCACAAGAGAGGATAACTGAAAGCTCTGAAACCCCCCCATTTTACTTTTAGGAACTCTAGAAACCACAAGTATAAATCTAAACCTGGAGTATGAAGTGCTATATTGGCAAAATACGGAACTATAAGGTATTTAATGTTTATTGTATGTCAGAAGCTAGATTCTATTAGATATAACTTTATTGATCTCTTGGGGAAGATTCCTTCTGGGAGTCACACAAACAGCAAAAGTGACAGCAAGTACAAACAATGCAAAGTAAAAAAATAAAGGTACGAATGCAGATGACTGCTCCCTAAATCTAGTCCATTAAATTCTCCTTAAAATAAAAATGTGTAAACAAAACTTTGTGAATAGCCGCCAAACGTCATGTGCGTTTGTTTACCTACTAAAACAGCCAAAGGGGCTGAAAACAGGTCAACAACAGCTACATCCATGGAAGAGCTGTTTGACATTGAATAGTCCACGCTGCAAAAAATGTCCATCTAACCAAGTCTTACAATCTTATATCCAGTCAAAAAGTATTTCTGATTTTGTTTTGAGACTTGTAGTATACTAAAAAAGAACAAAATGTGTTAAAAATATTAATCTTGTTAGCTTGGAAATGTTCCTTATTTCCTTAATTTGAGAAGATTCAAACTAAAGTTAAGTGAAATAAGCTACCAGTGGAATAAGACAATTGCACTTGGTAATAATTCTTGAAATAAGGAAAATTTCCAGGCCCTGTTTGTGTGATATGCATCATGTCAACAATTAAGACAATTCTTGCCAGTACACAGCCTTATTTGTATATCAGTCTCAAAACAAGATAAAAATACTTTTCGGCTGGATATAAAATTTTAAGATTTGGTTAGATGGACACTTTTTGCAGTGCAAAAACTCCTTCCATTTAATGCTTTGTTTACATTAGCTTTAAGAAGACCTCTTCATTAAACACAATGACTAAAAAACAGCCAATTTGTATTTATTGCTCTGATTTCTAAAGATAGCAGCTTATTTTCTGATAGTAAAAGTAGATTGTTAAAAACACACAAAAAGTGATTTATTTGTGTAATAAAACAGGAAGAAAAGTTTTTAAAAATCCTCTGCAGCACCCCTTACTTACTTGAGGGTTAAACCCACAAACAGAAGCCCATTTCCCCCACACACACCGATAGGCCATGCCAGTTTCAATAAATGCCTACTATATCCCCCCCTCTGCGCACTGATTGCTGTTCCCGGGTCATACATCAGCGTAACGGTGGTGTCGACAGTCCCAGACACACCATTAGGAGTTGATGAATGACCCGAAGGCGCCCCAGGATGGAAAAGCGCCTGCTGCTGTTGCTCAGGTAGCCTCTCCCTGAGCTGTGTGTGCGCTCGCTCTGCCACGCCGCCTGCTGACGCACAAATTAAATTTTCTTACTGACTGAGAAGGGTTTTGTTCCATCGAGGAGGGCAAGTTCGCCATCGTTTAAATCCATCATGGATGTTTTGTTACTTACAAAATAGAATCCCTTTACTTGTTAACTGATCTGTTACACCTTTCTGATTATTTATTGTCTTGTTCTGAAACTGAACACAGTTCCCTGATGTTTATTTTTGTTTTTTTAATCTCCAGATGTCAGCTGTAAAGACGGCTCAGAGTTGCAGATGAACGGCAATACCCACTTCGACGAGCAGGACTTTGAAGAGTCGTCGTCGCAGCTCAACATGCGCGGCGTCTTTCTGCACGTGCTGGGCGATGCCCTGGGCTCCGTCATCGTGGTGGTCAATGCCATCATCTTCAAGTTTGTGTGGAACAGCTGCAAAGGCAGGGAGGACTGCATGGACTTCTGCTCCTACGGTCATGTCGAAAACCCCCAGAACGGCAACTACACGGTCACCGCCGGGCCCTGCTGGGTGCTCTACATGGATCCCACGCTGTGCCTCATCATGGTGGGCATCCTGCTGTACACCACCTACCCGCTGCTGAAGGAGTCAGCCCTCATTCTGCTGCAGACCGTCCCCAAGCAGATCAACATGCACAAGCTCAACGAGCGGCTGCTGAGCCTGGACGGCGTGCTCGCCATCCACGAGCTGCACATCTGGCAGCTGGCGGGCAGCCGAATCATCGCCACAGCGCACATCAAATGCCACGACCCCACCGCCTACATGGACGTGGCTAAGCGCATCAAGGACTTCTTCCACGACGAGGGCATCCACGCCACCACCATCCAACCCGAGTTTGTCACATTCAGCTCAGAGTCCCGGGACTCCCTCTGCGAGCTCTCCTGTCGGACACAGTGCGCCCCGAAGCAGTGCTGCGGCTCCGCGGACAAGAAGGGCAACGGGGCCGACTGCAAATCCACTGCCTCGGCTCTGGAGGTCATCAGCGAGACCCCGGAGCAGGCTGAGAGTCTTCAGGTTTGCCCTCGGACTGAGACCGAGCTCCCTGTAAACAGGGAGTCATCTCTGTGAACGCACGAACATTAAACAGGGTGGAAACATCACTGTCACCTGGAGGAAGCTGGAAACTTTTTTTTGACCCCTCATTGACCTGATAGGACGTTTATTTTCTGAGATTTCATTTTTGTTTTGTTTTTTTTGTTTTTTTTGTCTATGGCTAACCCCTCCTCTCATTGTTGCGCTCCGGCAGCATGGTTATGACGCATGTTGGGGTTCATGGACCTCGTTTCCTCCAGGACTGGAGCGAAGCCTGCATGCGTGTCTCTGATCTGCACCATGTCTTGTTTTCTGTGCCAAAGCTTCTCGCCGCAGGGGTGAGGCAGAGATGTCACACCTACAGGTTGTAGAGTTTAGCCTCCGGATCTCTCCACAAAGTGTCGTTGTTTTTTTTTTGTTTTGTTTTTTTGCTGTGAGCAAATCTATTTTTCATATTTTTTCTTCAACTGCGAGTGGAATAGTATTATATTGCTGAATTAATTTAAGTATTTAAGTTATTAGAAATGATTTATTTTGCTGTAGATGCTGTTAAAGACTTTCAAACATTTTCTGTCTTGGGATTAATTCTTTTGAAGAGCATCTTTGCTGTATTTGATTGTGTTTTTCAGACTCCTCTCTGGCCTTTATTCGGTTTGCAAAAGCTGCATTGACACCTCTCACCTCGCCTTTTAAAGAACCTGCTGTGGTAAAGCCCTCTATTTTAGACGTGCATCTGCGTGTCTACCTAAATAAAAGTTTAGTGATGACATTTGACGTCCTGTCAGGTCTGTTGGGACGAAACGAGCACTGCATTAGTGTTTCCTGTATGAAGCCATACTGGAAACCTTCCTCGTGTTGTTTTTTTTTAAAGTCCTCATGAATGTGTTCGGCACCTCAATCAACAGAGTTTTTTTCTTTTACCCGACCAAAACGAGACCCGGTGTTGAGGGTTAACGGCTCCAATAAGAGCTCTAGCTGCTGCTCACCAGAACCTGGTCGCAGGACTTCGGCAGGACTTCTCCCTCAGACGTCATCTAAACTTTTGATGCATTTCAGATTTCCACTCCCTGTTAAATGTGTATGCAATGTAGAAAACGTGCTGGGAAATGTTATTTTTCTTCATTTATTATTTCAGTCACTTTTATTATCTTTTCTGTGACTTGAGCTCTATGTGCAAATTGACAACAAATGTGTTTTTGTAATTATAAAGACAAGCTGATGTGTTTTTGATATGTGTGTGTATATATATATATATCCACAGTACCTATCCGAAGTATCAGTGTGAAATGGAAAAAATAAAATATAGCTGTTTGGAACGGCAAAATAGGCCCACGTTTTATCGTCTGTCTTTGTCTTTTTGCAACGGGTGATAAAGAGTAGAGATCGAATTCTCAAAGTCCACATCAGCTGAGTCATAAACTCAACTCAATATATGAAAATCTTTATACAAGAAAAAGTTCAGCCTAAAATGATTGCATGTGAGGAAAAGGAAATTATGAGTGTTAGATTATTGTTTTGGGGATTTTTAATAAATCCATAATTGCTGCATTTCATGCCTCCTGTTTTCTCCCTGTTGCAGCATGACACAGCAGAATCATGGTGAGTTTTCAGTTTAAAGATGCTGCTGACTGTAAATGTGAGTCTGACAGAAGAGGAGAGGAGGGGGGGCATTATATAAATAATGGGACGGGGACATTCCTGAGGCAACAAGTGAGGGGCTTTACCCAGCATTCCTGTTACTGTGACTCCCAAATCTCCCCCAATGGAGTGGATATAAAGTAAAGTGTCATCAGTTTAAGTTAAGTTCATTTTGTTTATTATTAGTGAAAACTCTCCTGTGTGTTTAATATCATTTAGCTAGCGATTGCAGGATCTCCTTTATGACTCTCGGCTACTACCACGCCAAATCTTAGCTTAATATCTCTAAATTCCACTGAGATATAGTTATTCCTGTGTATGTTAAATTCACATTTAGATTGAGGTGTACAAAAGTTAAACAGTTGTTTTACAGTGAGATATTTTGCTAACAAACAGGGTTAACACCACCAGTTAGTGCTAAAGGTTTGAGCAAAGATTCTTTGGTGACATTCAACAAATACCACACCTAATTTTAGCTCTATCTGTAAAATCAGCTGCTATTTAAAAAAAAAATATATATTTTATTTGTGTTTGCTAAGATTGGTTTGCTGTGATGGCCATTTTGAACTGAGGTGATCACTTGTAGACATAATTTATTACAATCAGAGTTTCATTAAAATCTGGTCAGTGGTTTGTGAAATATTTTGCTAACAGACAGACGTTAGTTAAAACAGAAGCATGTAAAATTGTGATACCGGCTGTGTGCTCTCACCAGGCCATCTGTCTCCCCGGCTTTGTCTGTGGGATTTTCAAACTGGGTGAATCCAGGCAGGGTGGAGGGAGGGGGTGAAAGGTCACTCTGCTGCTAAATGTATTCACCTTTGCAAACTCAGCGTTTGTAGGTGCTGCAACCTGCGTAAGCTAAAAAAAAAGTAGGACAACACGACCCCCCGCTCATCGAACAGATTCTTTTTACACCGACAAAACTAACGAACATGTGGGAAAAACCTCAAAGTGTTTAGGTCATAACTAAATAATCAGTTAAATATTCATGTTTTGTTTACTAAACAGACAGTATGACCAGATTAATAAAAGGCTGCAGGTAAGCAGATTCATATCAGCTGAGCTCCTTATAAAACTGCTTTCACTGTCAAAATAAAAGCCCAGCATCTCTGACTCCATCAGTGATGGACACACAGCTAACCAAAAATGTTACCTTTGCTAGTTCATAATCTGATAATTAAAAATATGACTTCGCTAACACTAAAACACTAAACATGTTTTAAAAAATTGTATTTGTAAATATTTCTAAATAACCACTAAGACGACTGTCACTCGGTCTGCTTCCCACGTCTTCGTAGTTAGCTTTTAGTGGACTTAAAGTTGGCACAACCTAATTTAGCAGAAGCTAACCAGTCTGCTAATGGTTTTTAAAGGTAATGGAAAAAGTAAATCCGCTCAACAAAAAACAGTTCTGCTACTAGCTGTTAGCAGAACTGTCTTCTTAAACATTAATAATGTTTTACCACCACACCAACTATAAGTGCAACATCTATAAAACTGACTCTATTATTGACATTTCTTAAGTGTTTGCTAAGGCTGATTATCTTGAACTGTGTCGACTCTAAAGATTAATTCGTTGTATAAGACTAAATGAAATTTTGCCCCATTTATAAACATTTTTTCTTCTCTTCTTTGTTACACCAAGCTGTGTCAATGTTGCTTTTTCGGCCTAATCTGTATTTTCTTTCGTATTATCTCAAACAGACCAAATGCGATAATGTTTGATTTAATGCCCGGCCAAGGTCACTTAAGACATTGAAGCTGCAACAGCCAAGAATCAAATCAGTAACGTTTTGATTGGCAAACAACCTCTTATCACTAATGTGACACAGTCAGATTTCAGGGGTAAACAAACCAAACTGCTCAGTGACAGATATCTCCTGTTCTGAAGAATAAAATGAGGTCTGGACAGACACTCAGTTATCAAATTAGAAGACTGAAAGTGACAGAGTGAATAGTGCAGCTGTCTGAGATCTATTTAAACAGAAGGGCCTATTGTAACGCGTTCACTCTGAGTTGAGTTTAGTTTGATCAGCTCAGAAGATCAACTGTTCAGAGTCTCTTCAGGAAAGTTTTTCTTTGGAGGATGACTCGGTTATCACATTTGGATTTTTGGATTAAAACCCATGTCTTTCTAACTCATTATCTATGTTGGTTGGCTTGTTTGTAATAAAATGCTTCATCATAGACAGTTTAATATTTTTTACTGAGAAAAAAAATTAAATAGTAAAAAGACCAGCGGCTGTGTCAGTTTGGCACTGATCGGTTGGTTTTTGTGTGTCAGTAAGATGCAACAATGACATGATGACTCAGAAGGTAAACAAGCTTTCATTTCCTCTTCTATCAATTTCTTAAACACTTTCACTTTCTGTTTTACCTTGTAGGTGCCTTAATGGTGAAAATGTCAGCGTTCTTGTCTTTTAAACTTTGGTTTGCAGTGAATCACAAACAGAGCTGAAACACAAAATTAAGAAAAAGCCAATAAAGGAAATGAAGGATGTATGGATGTACCTATAAACTGGTGTACACCAAAAAGAAAAAATATAAAAATCAATAAATATAATCATATTGAGATCTATTTAAACAGTGTCCTCTTTTACACTTTATATTTATCACATCATGTTATTAGATAAAGAGAAAATATACAAACCTGAAAGAAACACAGAGAAAATCGTTTAAACAAAATGTTAGCTAGCTGTGCTATGCTAGTTAGCGCACATTTAAAAGATATTAATGCTGAAGTCTAATGTCAGCTTTATAAAAGATAATGAATGAACATGTTCAACGTAATTTGAATACTTACAATAGCAATTTAGCAATGACAAAGTATTTGATTTATTAATTTATCTAGACTAAATGTGTTGGAGCAGAATGCAGATGCTAAATGCTAATGTTAGCTTTGTAAAAGATACTAAAGCTAAATGCTAATGTCAGATTTATAAAAGATAATGAATTAATATGTCCAAAGTATTTTTTTGAATACTTACGATAGTAGTAATTACAAATTATTTGATTTATTTTGATAAAATAATCTTTTCTTTATGCGTTGCAGCAGATGCAGATGTGAGCTGCTAAATGATGCTAATGTTAGCTTTGAAATAAAGGTGATGATTTCCTGTTGCAAATTTTCGAAGTAAAATTTAAAAAAATAAAACTTAGCAATAATAATTTGAACTAACTCAGCTTTTGTTGGGTTAAAATAAAAATACAACCAAACTATTTAGTTAAACAAGAAGCTGATGAAAAATGTAAATTGAAAATTCTCCATTTAGATGACAAACTATACATTTGTTTTCACAAAATCATAAAAAACAGTAAAGCCTTCTGATAAAATACAATTTATTCTGAGGATACTGTAAAGAACAGTTGTGAAACTGCTTCTTTAGATAAGATAAACCTAATAAATGATAAGAAAAAACACAAATACAAAGGATAATAAAATATAAATTAAACTACTAGCATCAAACAAATAAAATAGGTGTTATGTAAGTTTTATCAATTGATCTCGGAAATGTTTTTATTCTTGCAAAGCTATTTTCAGAGGTTAAATTTAGTTTATGTTTTATTGTATTGTGATAATGATACAGGTCTGTTTTACTGCCGGTGCCAAAGATCTGATGTTCTGAAAAAACGAAGATAAGAAAGAGACACACTGCTTATTATATTTATTGTTTTTCTTTTAAACTAAATAAAAACAATAAAAGCCTGAGATTTTAACTGTAGTGTTAACAGAGTGTGAAGCTGATGAGAAGATGGTTCAGTTTGGTTCGGTTATGTAACAAAAGAGTCCAATCATGTGTTTCCTGAAGAAGACCATTGAGGGTGTTAATGTTTCACACACCCACTTCTCAGACTTTGATCATGGAGTTCAGGGGGTTCAACCAGCAGGAATTATTTCCACACTGATAAACAGAAGTGCTAACAGCTCCAATTGAAACACTCTCACTCTCTTATCTGCTACCGCTGTGCAATTATTCAAACAGGAACCAGAAATATTGTCTCCAGAGAGGAGCTGCTAGTGTTTGTGTGTGGGCCAGCTCATCATCAGAAAAAATAAATATCATTATACCTGTTCTGGATGTTTCATTGTTTGTTGCCATACTTAAAAAATGGCTTGTTAAAAAGAGCCATGAATCCCATGGGGGGTGTTTCAATTTGATGTTTTTGAAGTTTAAATCGTTGTCATTTTGAGATCCATGCACAGAAAATTAAACTCACTTCAGCGTGAAGGAAATGTTTTGTTTTTTTTATTTCCTTACTCTTCTGGCCATCTGGCTCCTTAATGTGGCCGTGCAGCAGACAGATTCAGGCCTCGGGGTGTTAAAAGAAAAGCAAGCTGGCACTCTGATGTCCATACAATCGAGTTAAAAAAGAAAACCACAGTAATTTGTTGTTTTTCCCTTTTTTGAAACATATAAAGGTACCAAAATATTCTTTTTTTTTTTTTTTTTTTTTTTTTTTTTTTTTTTTTTAAAAAAAAAA
>JARVGW010000086.1:14982222-14996716 GCA_031762495.1 Anablepsoides rubrolineatus | reverse complement strand
ACGGAGCAAGTGCTCCCTCAGGGAGCCAGCTCCCCCACTGACCCCAGTAGGCCCCCCCGTTCCCCGAAACCCACCCAGGTGGAGTAGCTCACCAACCCACCTTTCGGACAGACCGCCAGGCCAAAATATTCTTAAATAAGAGTTTGATTCAATCCCTGACATGTCACTGCGACTCAGCATTTTTCTTTATCTCTACACTAAGTTTAGGCAACTTGTTTGGTTCTTTTCAGCTAATTCTTTTGGGGATTTAGGCCCAGAGGTGGGGAAGTCATCTTCTAGCAGGATACATATCAGTCACCAAATTTCATGCCAGAGTTTTAATCTATGATTGAACCTTTTTTTGTGTGTGTGTGTGTGTTAAAGGTTGATTAGCATCACATTATGTAAAATGTTTGGGCAGAGTATTTGAGCTTCAGTTTATAGGTAGTTTATGGGTATTTGTTAGATGCTTTTCCAGCAGCTCAGACTGTGATGAGCAGTGACAGATTCACTGACTTCAGTCCACAGAGGCTTTTCTAGTGAAATGGGATGTTGGACAAAAGCCAAAGAAAAAAAAATGGGGGACGTCAGCATATCAGAGGTTTTTCTGCACTCGTGATCGGTCCTGAACTTCCTTCCCTTTCTGTCACACCAGAAAGCAGCTTGGAATATTTTTTTCCCTTTATTTTAGATTGTATAACTAAGTTTGAACAAGTGGAAATAATTATTTATATGAGATGAAAATGAAAACACCTTTCTTTTCTTTGTCTCTGATTTGATGATTTTTTTTCTTCTTGGCATTAGCTTTTCTTAAATGAAACTCTGACTGGTTGTATGTTGTTTGACAAACATTTCAAGTATAAAAATGAGACTATAAAGCTACTGTAGGCTTAGTTTTTATATTTTCAAAAAAATATATAGCATGGACGTTTACACCACAAAGCATTTTAGGTAAATAAAGTTTAGTGGCTCCTCCGGTGCAAGCTCTATCCAGCCTGAACATTAAATTTGGACAATGTCTGACTTTCAGCCCTTTAAAACAAACCACAGTGCATTAATCTAGAGGAGAATATACGTAGAAAGGCCTGCAACTGAAAATGATGGAGGACAAAAGAGCTTAAAAATTTTTTAGTGAGATTATATATATATATATATATATATATATATATATATATATATATATATATATATGGCACCAGGAGCAGACAAAAACAGCATCAGCATCTTCTGCCCAAACATTTTTCTCTTTGCACAACAGTAATGAACTCACAATGTTTGTGTTTAGTTTGACCAATTTCCACAACCCTAAGTTGAGCATTTTAAAAAGTAAAGTTATGACTCAGGGTCAGGTGATGAGTTCAGATTATCACATAAATGTGTTATTTTGGATCCCAAAACTCAGTAATGTGAGATAAAGCTGAATTCTATTTGACCTTGAGAGGTCGTGAGTTAAAAATATACCCAAAACAGACGAAAAATCAGTCATCGTGTTCACCATGTGACTGTTACTCAGTTCCGTGTGAAGTGAACTGAACTCTACTGAAAACTAAAACAAAGCTCACACTCAGCTGTTTGTCCACTTCAGGACATTGTTTTCTTTTGATGTGTTGCATAAAAAGCCCCGCTGTTGCAGCTTCTGAGAATTAAATCCAGTTTTAATTTAAATCATCTGTTCATCCACATGCATCTGTTTTATTCCCTCTTGGCTCCTTGTTGACATTTAACTGAGGAATGTGATGAGTAAACGTAGGTAGGTGCAGCAGGTGAAAGTTAGCCTTAGTTTGTTTTTAATCGGGCATTTTTTGGGGGCGTATTATCTGAAGAATGTGAAAGACTCTGTTCTCAAAACAAGAACATGGTTCTCCTGCTGCTGCTTTCTTTCTCCACCCAGAACCTGAACTCACTCACACAGGTTCCGACCATCAGAACTTCACATTTTATCATGAAAAGATTCCTGTGGAGTTTTGGAGGCATGGCAGGTAAAAATGGTGAGGCTTGTCCCCCTAGTGGTGATTTTGAACACTGCAACATCTTAAAAACATTATTTAATTCCTTTCAAAAACAACTAATGTTTTAAGGGGGTCCACTGCACCCCTGGCCCCCCCGTGGTAATGCCCCTGGGGTGTGCAATTTGAAATCCTATAAAAAATGGACCAGCTGACACATTGTCCTTTTAAGGAATGCTGAATCTTTAATAAAAGAAAACAAAACAGACAAATATAAAGACTTTAAATTAGAGTCAAACTGTGAAATTTTAGTACAGAAATAATGAATATAACAAACTTAGCTTTTATTATTAATTTGAGTAAAATTGTTAATTAGAAATATAAACAAATACTTTACCTCATTAATAAGCCTGTCACGATAATCCTGTTATATAATAAGCCCAATGTATGTTGTTGTTGGATGTGTTTACATACCTCTGATCAATATGTGTCAGCTGATTAATTCATGTTTTACTCCTTTGGTTTGTTGTAACACTGATTAATTCATTCATACTAAAACAAACAAACTTCTAAATCATAAATGTGACGTTAAACTGTAGCAAAAAGGAGATAATATAATGATAAGATGTCCTCTGTAGAAACTGATAAGTTTCAGCTGAATACATGTTTTAACACCACTGATAAATGCTTCATAGTTATAAGGCTGCCAAAAATGTATGTGTGTGTGTGTGTGTGTGTGTGTGTGGGTGTGTGTGTGTGTGTGTGTGTGTGTGTATTTACATAAATTAAAATTAAGGTATGTATTTTATTAGAGATTTAAGAAAATATTAATATCTTGGTGGTACAGTAGTTCAGATATTTTGAAGTGGAGTTTTGGGAAACAAATCTGCTTTCATTTAAAAACAGCTAATCTGAGCTAGGCCAAGATTAAAGTGCATTGCTGTCATTTTAAAACAATTTTAATCTAAAATCTCATAGCAGCTCATACAAACACTATTTTATAAATCTAAATTAACATAAGTTTTGCATTACATGGTTATTTACTAACTTGATAGTAAAAAATTGTTTTAGGCATAATTAGCAGTACAAGCAGCTAATCACATTTCCAGCAGGAATATCATTACATTTCAGCTGGAATAATAACACCATGAAAATGTTATAATTGTGTAAAAGTTTATAAAATAACATTAAATCAAACTACTACTAAATTTTGTTGTTGTAAGACTCAGCTCAGGTTCGCAATTAGCTTTTTATCTCCGTCAAAGATAAACTTTTCTTTTAAATGAGGCAGTTCAAAAAGCAACTTACAGCAAGGAAAATGCCCCCCAACCTTTTAAACATAAAGATTAGTTTGAAACATTCTCAATGTTCCCTTTCTCAACATGTTTGCACCATCAGAGGAAAAAAAAAGCCCTTTCAGGAATCGGTTTTATGACTCATCCAGGACTGAAAAACAAACAAATCAAAGAAGGCCTCAGGGCCACTGATAATCCACTCTGTACAAACTCATGACTCTGTGTGTGTGTGTGTCTCTCTGTGTGTGTGTTAATGAACACAAGATGATGTAAGGAGGAGTCTGATGTGCGTCACATCACTTACCACATCATGTCGGAGCTGTCAGAGAGCCGCGGACGCCCTCGCCGTGAGGCTAACATGGATGGAATCACTTTAGAGGATTAAGGCTGTTGTGTTTGGATTACGGAGAGAGATTACCTGTCCATCTGCCACCTTCAAGCTGTGGCAGATCCTCTGCCTCTTTTTTTTTCATATTTACTTTTACAGACTGACTGCAAACATGACATTGACCTGATCAGGTTTAGGATCTTTAAAGTAAAAACATCTGTTTTGTAAAAGTTTAAGTGTTAAACTAAAAAAAGTAAAGTAAAATAAAACAATAAGAGGTTGCTCAATTAATAGAGTGTGTCTATGTTTGAGGTTAAAGGACCATCATTCCTTGAAGAAATGCACCTCGCCCGGCCCGCTGCTTTTCATCCTATGGTTAGGGAGTGACTCTCAGCTACTACCAACACCAAACATCAGCTCAATATTTGTAAAAATTGACCAAGGTTTAGTTCTTTTATGTTGAATAAGGTTAATTAGCTGCTGCTATCCTTTTGAAATAAATGAATAATCATTTAATATTTAATTTATAAGTTAAAGTCCAGTGTTTTCTAAGGTATTTTGCTAACAGACACAGCTGAAACGGTTAGTACTCAGTGAGTCTCAATAACCTCCATGCCAGGTTTTAGCTCCGTTTCCGCAGCATTGCCTAAGATTCTAGCCGTTTTTGTGTTTGCTAATGAGGTGGCCATTTTTAATGTGTTTGACTTTAAATGCTAATCAACGATAATATGGCAAACAAAAGTATTGGAGAACATAGGTTTCTAAAGAACATGTAGCCCAGCTGAAGAACACCTCATTAATTAGAAAGGATTAATAAAAGAATGCATGTTCTTTACATTTGTTGTTTATATAGATTAAACTTTGAATGTCCCCTAAACACAACACTCAAATAGTTTTAAGGACTGACAATTTTTTTTTGTGTGCACACATTTTTCTTTTATTTTTGGGGTATTTTGAGTTAATCTATTATAAGATATAGGCATCTTTTACTATAACAACACAATAGTTACTACTCAAACTTAATTTCTGTGTTTGGATTATTATTGCTACTCAATTTTTTGGCTCCACAAACTAAGTTCTTCTGATACTAACCCTATAGTTTTACTAACAGTCTATTTTATTACATTGTAATCCAAGTTGAATTTAAAATTTGGTTACAATAGGTACCGGGGAACTTGTGTATTGGGAAACATATGTACAGGGAACTATAGGTGCTAGGTATCAAGGAACAAAATCATTTAGACAAAATAAGTACCAAGGAACATAAGTACAGAGAAACAAAGGTACTGGGAATCATAGGTCTTGGGGAACAAAAGTACTGGGCAACATTAGTCCCAGGAAACATAGGTTTTCGGGAAACATATAGGTACTGGGGAACATAAGTTATGGGAAACAGGTACTGGGGTATAAGTGCTGAGGAACAAAGCTACTGAAGAGCTTAAATATCCCAGATCCTTACATTCCCCAGTACAATGCCTACGCTGTAATTCAGTTATTTTTCTCATTTGTAGTCATTAGATGGGGCAGCAAGCATTTTTTATGACTTTAAATTATTACCCTGGAAAACACATGTACCAGAGAACATATTTACGTTGAATTCCTCAGCAGGTTAGGACATCAGTTTATATGTTTTGTGCCTGATTTATTCCAAGTCTTTGATCTTTTTCTCCAGAGGTAGTTTGATGAAGATGTTGCAGCAGTGGAGCATAAAACCCAAATGTTACGTCAACAAGAGAATGAGGAGGGTTATTGTGAATATGTGCAGAAATAATAAACCGTCTAAGGTTGGTTACTCCCACCTTCATGCGGAATAAACCAACCTTCATATCCACCCACACAAACTGCACATTCAGTTTGGATTACCTGCACCACACAAAATAAAAATCTTAGATAAGAGATATATTCTGTAAATCTGTGGGTGGGCGGCTCACACAGGGCGACCTCACACCACAATTCCCCCTCAGTCCACCTCCCTTCCTCCCTATCTGCATCTCCATCGGCTCCTCTTTCAGCTGATGGAGCTTATTGTGGACAAATAGGCTTAGGAGCGTCGCTATGGCAACGGCGAATCGCAAAAAGCTACATAAGCACTTCCATCAGGGGCCGTGATCCAATGGCTCCCCTCGGAGATGGTGCCCTCAACCTCCTGCAACAAGTAGAGGCAGGACAAGGAGGCTCCTGGGAGGAGGAGGAGGAGAGAGAAGAGGAGGCTCTGCTTTTCATCTAAACACTCTTCATCCAACAAGCTTTCTGATGTCTGAGGACTTGTGTCATTTTGTTCTGCTTTGATTTTTTATTATTTTTTTCCTTACATTTTATTTTTATTTGTTGGTGGAGTCCAGTACAAAACTCAACACTAAAGAGGTAAGAAACAAAATCAGTTCTGTTTGAATCAAAAGCTCTAACCTGACTGAATAATCTGTTGTTTACTGAAAAAATTGTATTTTCTCCTATATAACTTGCAGATTTTTAAAGACAAAACCTCTTAAAAATAGAGATGTTGAGAGAAAAGAAAACAGCAGAGCTTAAACAACCAAACACTGAGGGAAAATGACCAATAAAAAGACTAATATTTATTCTATTTCTACAGATTATCAAATTATGTTGGGTTAAGTTAATCAGTTGATGTATATAAAAATAGTGGACCGTCATTCAATCTGTCAAACAGTTTATTTATTGTTTATTTTGGTTTGCAGCATAAGTCTTTATTTTTAAAATGTCTGCCTTTTTTCTGAAGTTGAAATCATTGGCTGTAAAGAACTCAGAGCAGTTGGTCTGTTTTGATCCAGTCTTGATGGGTCAGCCACCTGGGTGCAGGTGTTGGAGCAGGTGTGGCCCTAATCTCAGTTTGTTGAGGTTAATCTGACCCACAGAGCCACAAACCGGTCCAGAAGAGTAAACATGTAAACAGAACAGTTTCTAAACAATTATTAAACTACTGAAACAAAACTAAAAGAAGAAAATGAAACCATTCTTCTTACAATGCTTCTAGTTTTTGGCTACCATTCTAGCTTTTAGTTACTTTTTGTTTTTAGCTACCATTCTGCTACTTAAAACACCTACTGATTTGCTCCTTTTAGCTAGCCTTTTGCCACTTTTTGTTTTTAGCTACTATTCTGCTACTTTTAGTCTTCAGCTAGCATTTAGCAGCTTTTAGCTACAGCTCTGCTATATTTATCTTGCCTTTTGCTTATTTTAGTTTTTAGATACCTTTCAGGGTTTAGCTCACAACTTTTGCTGTTTTGCTACTTTACGTTTTTAGCTAGCTTTCAGCTATTTTTAGCCAGCCTTTTGTTACTTTTTAATTTTAATGCATTGCTACCTTTAGCATTTAGCTACAATTTTGCTAATTTTAGCTAGCTTTTTATAACTTTACCAGCCTTTTGGTGCTTTTATTTTCTACTGCATTTGACTAGCATTTTGCTAAAATTAGCTTTTAGCTAGCCTTTTCTGTTTTAACTTTAAGCCAATCTCTTGCTTCTTAGTTTTTAGTTATTGTTGTTTTGAGACTTTTAGCTTCTAGCTACCACAATGCTACTTTTAAATAGCCATGTGATTTTGCAACATTTTGCTACTTTTAGCATTGACAATTGTTTTGCTACTTTTGGCAGGTGCTCTGCTCCTTTAGTTTTTTTTTTAGAGCTTTTGGTTGTTCTGTTTTTTTTAGCATATTAACAGTTTTAGCTCCTTCAGAAAATTTCTGCATTCCTTCAGCATCCACTCATATACACATTATAATTTCCCTGAGCTCACATGATCATACACTAATATAAAATAAACTAACATATACTGGAGTAAAATCCTGATAAAATCTCATCAGTGTAAACAGAACATCAATCAGCTGCATTTGTTCCACTTTCATTTCATTTCTTTCTGCCCTTTAAGAACAAAACATTCAGCCAATCAAAGCTCAGAGGTTTTATTGTGGCTGAGATGAGACGCCTGTAGAACAAAGAGCTGTTGGAAGATGAGAGTGTTTCAGCAGAATGTGGGCTTTTTATATTTTTATATGTGGCTGAGAGAAATAAAGAACAAATCCTGCAGCAGTTTGTTCAGTTTGTGATTTCTGCAAAGAGAATTCAGAACAGCTCACCGTTTCATTTCTATGTATCTTTTAAATTTGCAGAAAAAAAATCTTTATAAACTGAATATTTTCAAAGTATTTGACAACAAATCTTTTAATCTTTTTGGATAATAAAGTCAAATTTCAAAATCTTTGTAGAAATCCATCATTTTAAGCAACATGTTAATTTTGTGTTTTCATTTTTGTAAAGGAGGACAAAGGTCATGGCCTCCTGGTTCAGCTGGAACGAGCCACACTACCGGAGCCCCAGGAAGGACCCGGCGGACGTTGTCACCGACACACTGATGCTGGAGCTCAGCTGGCAGCTGAAGGAGACAGAGAGGCAGCAGCGGGAGAGGGAGAGCGAATACCGCCGCCTGAAGACCGGCGTGGATTACAGCTGGCTGGCCAGCACGCCACGCTCCTCCTTCAACATCAGCACCGGGGAGAGGCTAGCGCTGGAGGACCTGTGCGCCAAGTTGCCCCCGCCCTGCTGCGGCCTGGTCATTCTGAAGTAAGGTCACTTTGTGACATCGGAGCATCTTTTAGCTTGTGGACGTCTAATCTTACAATAAATGTAGTCAAACTTTTAATTGAAACAAAAGATCTCCATCTTCTAGCCACAGAGGGCCATTCTGACCCAAAAGCTCTTTTTTTTTTTTTTTTACATTTCTCCTCACTCCATCCTCACAAAGGATTAAAAACGCTGCAATAAAATCATCCACCAAGCCTTATAATCAAGTCCGGATTAACACTCTGGTCTGACAGAATAAATGAAAGATTAATTGCTTCTAGTGTTTTGCTGATTTACAGCAAAAATAAGCAAAGAAAGAGTGTCTTTCTTGTGAAAGAAAACTGTGAGTAAAACATCTTCAGGGATCATCACTGAAGCAGACAAGGAGATTGGGCAGAAACCTAATCAGCGGTTTCGCTCCTCCGTCATCCAGCACGTCTCCACGCTTTAATCTGCAGCAAAGAGGTTCTGAGCTCCTTTTAACACCTGTTAAACAAAATCTGCTGAGGTCTTTACTTAGTGATGAAGAAAGTTGGAACAAAGTGGAGTTAAAACTAGGAAGCTAAATTGAGAAATAAGTTTGTAAAAAAAAAAAAAAAATTTAAACTGAAAAAAACAACAACTTGAAACTGAAATATACATACTTACTTAAGTACATGCATACTTATATATACATAAATATATATATATATTTTCTGAATATATGACACAACAATCTGCCAACATATGACATATGAGCGTGTCATACCTCATTATATGATACACTGAGCTGTCATATAATTGAATAATACCGTATGACACAATGACTTGCCATACGGTATTAATTATATGATACGATGGCATGCCATACTATTAATCATTTGCTACAACGGTTTTCCATATTTTGGATATGATACGACCTGGCATACATTGGTAATTATATGGAAATGACCTGCCATATTTTTTAATTATATGACAACAGTCTGCCATACTTTAATTATGAAACAACGGCATCCCATTTTTTAAAATTACATTATACAATGGCATGCCATACATATTTAATTATATGAAACAAGTCGGGTTTTTTTTTCATTTCCAAAATTTTTGTTTCAAAAACATTTTTTAACAAAATTTAGGGCCCCAATTTAGCTCTTTATAAAACAACAAAATGTCAGTGGGAACTATATAATGTTTCTAGCTTTAACATTGTACTTGTCCAACTATTTATTCAGTTTTTCAAATCATTATAGTTATTATAAAATGATCCAACAGTTTGGAATTTAGATAGATTTGGTTTCTCCTCTAAGCAAGGTTCGCCTCTGTTGGTGTGAACAGAAGGTTGAACATCACTAACAGTACCTGGAACACTTATTGGGCAACGTGTTCCCAGAAGGCGTGTTGAGAAGAGGTGGAGGGAGGAGGAGGAGGAGTTGAGTTCATGCAGGTGAGGAACTGATGACTGTTGTGCTGACGCAGCTTCTCAGTCATCCAGGACATAATAAATCAAAAAGAATATTTATTAGGGAAATGACATAATCCACCTGAATAGGAACATGTGGAAAGATATATTTAAAAAAAAAAAACATCACACCAAAATTCTGTCATTCACAGATTTTACCACCCGTTTATCCAGCCGTCCATCTGTGGACAATTATACTTGTCCAAGCTCTAGATTCATAACCCTTTGTTTGCTATATTGTCCCAATCTGTCCCTAAGACAGTAGGTTGTCCATGACGTAACTCACAAATGTTTACGACATTCTGGCTCCACATTTGATTTAATTTTATTTAAACCACTTCAAAGGAATCTTTAGTAATGAAATGGTTTGGATCAGCTGGTAGTCGTCAACATGTAGGTTCCCCATATTTAACCTGATGCCTGGTAAACCCGTTTCCTTTTATAGAACTGGGTTAATCTGAATTAATCACTAAAATAACCCGGTTCGTTCGAGTTGTTAATGTCTGAACAACTCGACGAGACTCCAGCATTTCCAGTGAGTCAACCAGGAGCAGGGACCCAGCTCGTTCTGGTGATTCTGCTGGTTGGTTGTTGATTTCCTCAATGAACGATATCATTATCAGTGAAACTGACCTTTCACTCCACAATAATCATCTTTATACTTGATGTAAACAAATATATCCTGGATTGTTCAGGATTTACAAGGCCCCTGATCAACAAACCAACAAAAAAACAGAATATTTACTTCTTTATATTTTGCTTCCAAAGAGCCAAACCTTCTTGTAATCATTCAAACTGGTCTTCATTTAAAGATCTTCAGGTATTTATTGTACTTAGGAGAATTATGACAACCTAACAGATTATAATAAAGTCTGACTCAATTCAAAGCAAAAAATGTAAAGAAACAAACTAAACAATTTTGAAGTTGAGAATAATCTTTTAATGTTACGTTTCTCAAATTATCTTTTAATGTCATTGTCAGAATTACTTCAACAATGTATCACAAAATAAATAAATAAATAAATGTACTAATAACCAGACTTTTGTGTGGTTTTGCTCAGGTTTAGAGACGCTCTGCAGTCCAACGAGCCGGAGGTGCACGAGGTGTCGGGCCTCTTCCGCTCCGTCCTCCTGGAGGCTCTGGAGCACCTGAAGGAGGAGCGGGAGGCGCAGCGGCTGGCCCGGCAGTGGAACAACAAGCGCGCCATGAGCATGAACTTCAAGTCCCGGATCAAGATCAACCCGTTCAGCAGCACGGTGGGCCTCACCTCCGCCGTGGCCAACGGGGCGGGGCTGAGCGACCTGAAGACCGTGTCAGAGGACGTGGAGAAGGGGATGGAGACCGAGGAGCGGCTGCAGAGGGTCTGGAGCGTGCCCGACTTCAGATACAAGGGAAGCAGCGGCAGCAAGGTGGTCTGAGGCCAGGCCAGGCCTTCCAGGATGGATACCACAGGAGGACTTTTCAGTGGAGCCAGAAACCTCCAGGACTCAGACGGGAAGTCCACTCTGAACCGGGTCAAGGAAAGATTTTCACTTCAGTACCACTGCAGCCCATTTTACCTGACAGGCTAACAGCAGGAGGGGTTCCAGCACTTGAAACAGTTTTACACGTTGCCTGAGATTATCTTACACAAAGCTTTTTTCTTATTTTGTAGAAATGTTTTGCTTAAATGCTATTATGGCTACTTTCTTTAGCCTTATAGGAGTTATTTCACATTTAAAAGCTTTTTTGTTGCAGTAAAACTATTTGTTTTGTCAGATTATTTAAAAGAGAAAAGCTATAAAGTATAAAAAGGCCTGCAAAGTGATTTTTTGTGTAAGATGGGGTTTTTTTGTACAAGGAACACTTTCCTACTTTAGTTCACTTTAATGTCAAAGTGCTGAGTCATGTTTCGAGTCTCGACCAGAACTCGTCAGCAAAAACGGTTCAACTAATAAAAAATGAAGTGTTTTTTTATTATTTTCAATAACATGTTAAAACGACAAAGAATAATTGTGAAAGAAATAATTAAAATGTTCATTGAACGAAACATTTCAAAATAAAATCTTTTTAGCAATTTAAACGTCGGCCTTTTTGTCTTCGGAAACACAAACTGAAGTTCTGCAGCTTCATCCACACAAACCCAACAAACTGGTTTTATACGAGCAAAAATTAAATTTCGAGCCATAAAAAAATGGCAGATTATGAAAAAAAAATGTGAGGAGGAAAGACAAAATATTAAATTTAAAGAAAACAATTTAAAAAATGGTTTCAGCTCAGACGACCCAAAACTCAAGGTCAGAAAAAAATTAGTTCAAACTATTTAAAATCTTTGAAAAGTTTAGAACTGTATGTCACATATTGGGAAGTGCTCTTTTTTATTTTATTTGAAAAAAATAGAAAAACGTAAATTTTATTTGTCCTCAGGTGTTTCTTCTTGTTTACAGCAAACAGACTGGATGGTTCATATTTCAGACGATGTCATCATTTTTGTGGGAGTAGTTGTTTAAAAGTGTGACACGTTGACAGCTGGGAGGCAGGTGGGTCACACTATTTAATTTCAAACTGATGAGAAACAAAACTTCTTACATAAAGACCATCTGAAGAATAATCACCTGCTTCTGGACTGAAGGTCGGCTTCTTGGCTCAGTCCAGCTCACTGCTGCCCCTCTGTGGCGATAAAAGTCACTTATTATCCTACTTTCTGTTAGAAAACTCTTATTTCCTCCTCTTCTGGGAAGTGAAACGTGTTGCTTCCTGAGTTCTGCGGACAGGTCAGACAGGAAATGCGTCCTCAGCGGCATCACAGGGTGGAGTTCAGGAACTCCAGGAGCTCTGCTCGATTTTTATCCCTCTGTTGACGAAAGGATGAACTGGTGAAGCTCAACACGTAAAATAAAAAAACACTCGTTTGCTGAAAGAGGAAATTTAAAATCACCTGCTTGTCTTTTTTGGACTTCTTCACTTTCATTTTTATCTTCTTCCCTGAAATCATGCTGTACTTCCCCTTTTCTCTGTCCTTCAGGTACTGAAAGACAATAAAAATGGTTTAAAAAAATTATTAAGACTAGAAACATAAAACGGTAAAACATCCGGAGTTTTAATCAGAGGATTAATAAAATATCAGGGGATATTTTGTTACCTTAGAGATCTGAACAGGTCCAGAGTTTTCTCTTCCTTTTGATTTCTTGTCCTTTTTATGTTTGTGTCTCTTTTCTCGTTTTCCTCTCTATTAAAGAAACAAAAAAAAAATTATTTCCTTCTCGGAAATACATAAAATGTATCAGAACAAAACAATAAAATGTTACCTTTTTGTGCTTCTCCTTTTTCTTTTTCTTCGACTGTTTTCTGGATTTGCTGCGAGAGTCTGAAAACGATGGTAAGATAAATCTTTATTTAGATTCTTACAATGATGTAAAAAATGTGGTTTTCAGTCTTTCAGGTGCTCAAACTTTAAATTAAATACATTTTAAAAAGCTTAAAATCACATTTAGCTGTCTGAATATATAAAACCTGTTTCTGTAATTACGTACCACTACTGCTCGAGCTGCTCTGACCACTACTGGAGGAACGCGATGACCCTGAAGAAGGCGACGAAGACGACGATGAGGATGAAGATGAGGAACTGGAGGACGAGGAGGAAGATCTGTCACGGCTTCGCTTCCGTTTCCTTTTGTCACATTCTAAAAAGAAACAGAGTCAAAACGAGGACAAGTTCACGTCTTTTTACAGATGTTGTTCTGTGACAAAAACATATAGAAACAAACTCTTTGAACTAATGAACTCTAACTTTATTCAATTTACAATCTTTATAAAACAAAATCCAAAAATACCCACCGAATGACAAGTTTCCCTCCATACGTGTATAAAAATACACAGTAAAGCATAAAACTCTCACACTACTACATCTCAGCTCATTCTTTCTATGAAATATACACAAGTTCATCCCAAAACTAATGCAAATGTTTAAACAGATTTGTTCTTTTTTTTTAATCTCCATTTCCTTTAAGTACATCTAAACAACAGCTTAGTGAGGTTCAAATCTAGTCTGTGCTTCAAATATTGTAGGAAAGCTACATGCTAACTTAACTCTTTTGAAGATGATCTAATTTTTTTATATTTATATCCAAAGGAAGTATTGATGTGCTTTGTTTTATGGTTCATGTTTTTAAATTATCAAATCAAAAAACTGTTCATTCAATAATAAAAAGGAACAAAATAAGACCAGGGAAATAAACTAACTGAAGATTCAACTTTATATACAGTTTGTTCCTTCTTCTTTGAGACGTTTCCTCTTCAGGGGTTGAAAGAAAGAGTCATCATCCTCCTCCATCTTACTCCAACGACCTCCATGTCATCTCTAACTTCATCCATATTCCTCCTTTAACATACACACCGTCCCTCCTCTGGACATGTCCAAACCATCTTGGTCTTATCTCACAGTTCTTTACCCTGTAAGTACGTGACAAACCACACCTCATGGCAGACGTGAGCATTCCACAGGTGTGTATGTTTTGCAGTGCATTGTGTTTTCAGACTCTCCTCCAATTATTCCATCTGTCCCCAGGTAAAGAAGTTAGTCTTTCACCGTGTTTTTGATTGAATGGATTCTGACATTTCCTCTTGCAGATTATGGGCAACGAAGTTCAACAAGCTTAAAAAGCACATTTGAGCTTACAGCACTCAATCTAAGGTAGAAAACTCTAAAGTCTAATATTTCCTTTAAATATTGAGCATTATGCAAAACTGTTTTTATTTGATCCCCAATTAATCTTTTTTTCCCCTATCTAATTTACTATATTAATGTCTATTTTAATTGCATGATGGTTTTGGATCATACAGGTTTAGTTATTGAATTAAGAAATAATATTCATTATGTCAGTGTGCCCCAGGGCAGCTGTGGCTACAGTGTAGTTTGCCATCATCAGTGTGTGAATGTGTGTGTGCATGG